>WOXC01003812.1:0-57221 GCA_011680675.1 Gymnobelideus leadbeateri
CTTTCATTTGTTTGGATCTGCTTAACAGCATCTTGATTTCTCATAAAGTCACTAGCTTCCATTTGCTCCAGTCTAACTCTGAAGGAATGAACTTCCTCAGTGAACTTTTGAGATTCTTTTTCCATCTGGCAAATTCGACTTTTTAAGGCATTCTTCTCCTCATTGCCCTTTTGGGCCTCCTTTGCCATTTGAGCTAGTCTGTTTCTTAAGGTGTTGTTTTCCTCAGTCAGGCTGTTGACCCTCATTTCATACTTTTCCTGCATCCTTCTCATTTCTCTTTCTAATTTTTCCTCCACTTCTCTTATTTGATTTTTAAAGTCCTTCTTAAGGTCCTTTATGGCCTGCAACCCGCTCATGTTTTCCCCTGGGGCTTTTGGAGCAGGACTTCTGACCTCACAGTCCTTTTCCCGCTCTCTGCCCCCAAAATAGGAGTCTAGGGTTGCATTTTTCTGTTTCCTTTGCCTTGGCATGTTGCCACTTAATTACTTGGCTTTTGGGCTTGTTGCCACAGTATGGCTTTAAGGCCAGATAGAGGAATTTTCGTCCTGAACGTGTGGGGGGCAACTTCCATTTCTGGCAAGCTGTAAACCCACCCACGACTTCCACCCTAGATCACAATCCAGATCCAGGGAGGTTAAAGCAAGAGTGATTACCCCCCTGCCCCAAGACTGATCGCTGGATCTCCCCCCGATTTGTAGGCTGGGAGCCGGAAATGCCTATGAAAACTTCAAAATGGTGTGTCTCCTCAGCGGCTTCTAGCCCCCAGGGGAGGGAGCTGACGCATTCCCCAAATGCAGGTCCCAAAGTCCATAGGACACTAACCTCTTACTTTGTCCTAGGCAAGTCTATGTTGATAATTCTGGAATCTCCACAGTTCCTGGTGTTCTGGGGTTCCTCCAGCCCGCTGCTGGCCCTGCCGCCCTGGGGCTAAAACCTCGGCTCATGCGGACCTGGGCTCGGCTCAGCTCTGCTCCTGCGCCCTGCGCTCTGCACGCTGCCGGCTCCCAGACCACTGCGCTGGTCCTTCCTGCAGGGTGCTGGGCTGTCCTCAGCGGGAGGTTAGCTTCTCTGTGTCGTTCTGTGGGTGCTGGGGCTCCAGAAGTTTTTCAGAGTCCTTTTTTACATAGTTTGTGGAAAATCTGGGGGCAGAGAAAGCTTGGATGAGCTGTTTGTGCTGGCCATGGCTCCGCCCCTTAACTTCTGTACATCATTTCATTCCACCAATTTTAAATTACAATCATTTTCCCCCCATCTCCCCCTACCCAACCTCCCAAAATAGCAGTCCCACAAGATATCGCTTCCTCCAATCTGCTCTCTCCCATACCTTCTCCCATACCCCCATCGACTTTTCCATTAGAGGAAAATGAATCTTTGTGTCCCAATGCCTGCACATCTTATCTCCCAATTATAAGCAAAAGAGTACTAATAATAGTATTTATATATATTTGAAACATTTAATGTTACGACCTAAAATTCAGATCCATTCCTTCCTCCCTTGTCACCCATTCCTCTAAGAAAATAAGTAATTCAGTATATGTTGTACATGTCTAGCTATGCAAAACATTATCATAGTAGATATATTGTACAAGGCTGCTTCTACTTCCCTCCCACTCATCCCACCCCCCACCTGGTCCATTCCCTACATGATCCTGTCCCTCTTCTATAGTGGGTTCTTCCAACCTCCCCTCACCCCAAGGATGCCCTCCCATCCATCATCTCTCCTCTCATCCCCCTTCCCCCTATCCTGCTGCAGTTGAGATATCCCATTTAGTATGTATGTCATTTTCTCCCTGAACCAAATTCAATGTGAATGTGGTTTTGCCTTTTTAGCCTTCCTTATTCTCCCCCTCCTTTGCACCCACTTCCCCTACATGAGATAGTTTACCCTACCCTGTCTCTCCCCCATCTCCTCTTGCCACTTTCCTCTCTCACCTCATAATTTCATCCCTTGAGTACTCTCCCTTCCCAACAAAATCAACCTATGCCCTCTATCCATATATAACTGTAACCATATACACACACATTCACATATGTATTCATATGACCACACCCCCTTCTTCCATTATTTTCATAGTGAGAAAGATATCATCAGTCACAGATATTGCTTTTCCATATAGGAATGTAAATAGTTCAACTTTGATAAGTTCCTTTTGATTTCTTTTCCCTGATTACCTTCTCAGGCATCTCTTGCTTCTTGCATCTGGATGTCAAATTTTCTATTCAACTCTGGTTTTTTCCTCAAGAATGCTTGAAAGTCCTCTATTCCACTGAATGACCATATTTTCCCCTGAAACAAAATACTCAGTTTTGCTGGGTAGGTGACCCTTGGGTTCATTCCCAGCTCTTTTGCCCTCTGGAATATCATATTCCATGCCTTTGATCCCTCAGTGTAGAAGCTGCCAGGTCCTGGGCTATTCTGATTGTGTTTCCACAATATTGAAATTGTTTCTTCCTGGCTGCTTGGAGTATTTTCTCCTTGATCTGGGGATTCTGGAAGCTGGCTATAATATTCCTGGGAGTTTTCTTTTTGGGATCTTTTTCAGGAGGTGATCAGTGGATTCTTTCAACCTCTATTTTGCCCTCTGGATCTAAAACATCAGGGCAGTTTTCCTTGAGAATTTCTTGAAGGGTGATTTCTAGGTTCTTTCCTTGATCATGGCTTTCAGGTAGTCCAATAATTTTTAAATTGTCTCTCCTGGATCTATTCTCCAGGTCAGTGGTTTTTCCCATGAGATATTTCACATTGCCTTCTAATCTTTCATTTGTTTGGATCTGCTTAACAGCATCTTGATTTCTCATAAAGTCATTAGCTTCCATTTGCTCCAGTCTAACTCTGAAGGAATGAATCTCCTCAGTGAACTTTTGAGATTCTTTTTCCATCTGGCAAATTCGACTTTTTAAGGCATTCTTCTCCTCATTGCCCTTTTGGGCCTCCTTTGCCATTTGAGTTAGTCTATTTTTTAAGGTGTTGTTTCCTCAGTCAGGCTGTTGACCCTCATTTCATACTTTTCCTGCATCCTTCTCATTTCTCTTTCCAATTTTTCCTCCACTTCTCTTATTTGATTTTTAAAGTCCTTCTTAAGGTCCTCTATGGCCTGCAACCTGCTCATGTTTTCCCCTGGGGCTTTTGGAGCAGGACTTCTGACCTCACAGTCCTTTTCCCGTTCTATGCCCCCAAAATAGGAGTCTGGGGTTGCATTTTTCTGTTTCCTTTGCCTTGGCATGTTGCCACTTAATTGCTTGACTTTTGGGCTTGTTGCCACACTATGGCTTTAAGGCCAGATAGAAGAATTTTCGTCCCGAACGTGTGGGGGGGCAACTTCCGTTTCTGGCAAACTGTAAACCCACCCACAACTTCCACCCTAGATCACAATCCAGATCCAGGGAGGTTAAAGCAAGAACGATTACCCCCCCAAGACTGATCGCTGGATCTCCCTACAATTAATTGCAGGCTGGGAGCTGGAGCTGCCTCTGAAAACTACAAAATGGCGTGTCTCCTCAGTGGCTTCTAGCCCCCAGGGGAGGGAGCTGACGCATTCCCCCAAATACAGGTCCCAAAGTCCATAGGACACTAACCTCTTACTTTGTCCTAGGCATGTCTATGTTGATAATTCTGGAGTCTCCACAGTTCCTGGTGTTCTGGGGTTCCTCCAGCCGGCTGCTGGCCCTGCCGCCCTGGGGCTAAAACCTTGGCTCACTCACACCTGGGCTCTGCTTGGCTCGGCTCGGTTCCTGCGCTCTGCGCGCTGCCGGCTCCCAGTTGTGTTTTTTTTTTTTTAAAGGCCTGCTACATTTTTTCTTTGCTAGCTAATTTATTGTAACAACTTGAGAGTGCTGATAACAATTTTGTTTAGCCCCACTGTGATTAATGAGACTTTGCTGTTTGAGGTGAAATCTTCTGGAACCCTGAATTTTCCTTTTTAGCTTTGATTTTAGGTTTGTTGTATTCTTGTGCCAATGTTTCACCACTTTAAGAAAAAACCCAGCAGATCGATGCGATTGAATTTGAGATCTAAGGTCAGTGGATATCTGTCCCTAAGAATAAAGTTGGGAGAATGACCCTAGGAAGGCTAAGGTAAGACCTTCTTGACTCTAGTTTCCCACACAAGAATTTTTCTACCTAGTTAATTCTGAGCCTGGAAGAGGGGTGCCATAATGTACTTGGCTGTTTATACTATTGTTACCTGAAATCAAATGGAACTAAGGTTGCTTTGCCCTGTCATACATGTGCTAAATCATTTTGTGCCCTTGAGCTTGGGCTTGGAGGACCGGTGTTAATGCTGTCAAAATCATTACCCTGTTTCTTCCTCTCATAGCAAATCTCCCTTAACAAGGTCAAGTTAAGCTGTGACTTTTATGATGAATCTGTTGCTATACCATATCCTGAATAACTAAGTAAATGAGTATTTGGCCTTGTCATCCACCTGTTTATAGTTATCTATATATGCATACTGGAAAAAGTTTTTAAATTTTTCAGAGTAGTTTAGAAATTGATGTGAGAGTTTGTGGGACCAAAATATAAATCTATTAATTATTTCAAGATAAAATAAGAAACATATTCAGTTTTGTTTTAATGAAAATAATTTTAGTTCAATCAGGTTTCTTAGAGGAAAGTGACTCGTGGAATATCTTGGAAAAGTCTATTTTGGAGGAAAAGTCTATTTTACTTAGGTTTATTTTTTAAATTCAGATTAACATCAGTTTGTAGAACATGTCTTGTGATGCACAAATATTTTACAGTAGACAACTTATTTGATATACACTATTTTGAACTTAAATAAACTTAAATGGATTTTGTTTATTACATCCGGGGACTTTTTTCTATAATTGACATTAACTTGGTAACTTTTAGGTAAATTAATTTGTGTGCTAGTGATTATCTTCATGTGAAAAGTGTTGTTACCTATGCTTTACTCTAAGGATTAGATTCTTATTAATCCCTATTCCTCCTAAGGGTAGAATTGAAATTGAATTGTAATTCAGTGAAATAAAAGGATATTTAGATTTAGAGTTCTAAATAATGGCTAAAAGTAAAAAAAATTGAGTAAAAATTTTGAGAAAACAAGATCAAATGAATATATATGTACATATGTATATATATATGTATATATATATATAATTTTAAAGGTTTTAAGAGTTCTAACTTGTTTGGTATTGTAAGTTATTTACCTTTTGATTTCTCTGTATTTGAATTTTTATAAATTAACATCAAATCCATTACCGTTTAACTCCCTACAATGTATATTAGCAAATTTGACCCATTTATTGAGAGGTACCATAAATAACAACAATAATAGCATATAATAACAAATAATAGCATAAATGTTATTTTAGCAGAGATTTTCCTCAGTTTATCATTTTGTTAAATCTCATAAACTACATACGAAAAGCATTATGACAAAAACACTATTCACATCCAGAGAGACAACTGAAGAACTCTGAGTGTTGATTGAAGCAGTTTTTTTTCACTTTTCTTTTTCTTTTTTTATTTTTAAAACATGGCTAATACATAAATGTTTTGCATGATTTTACATATATATTGGGTACCATATTGCTTGCCTTCTCAATGGGTAGAGGAGAAGCTAGAAGGAGAGAAAGAATTTGGAACTGAAAATAAAAAGTTTTAAAAAGCCTAACAGCACCAATCCTTATTTTTCCCCCAGAGAGGTTAAAAGATGTTTTACACACCATAAAAATAAAAAAAGTAGCAAATCTAGGATTTCTGTTATCACATTTAGTGGTTTTTAATTTAATTTTATTTTTAGTGCTTCTGTTTTTGAGCACAAAAATGTCACATAGGGTATTATGCCCTGCCTTTGGTTACTACTGGACTGTACAAACCTTTGCTATTTTCTCATCGAAAGATCAGCTAATACCTATATGCTTTAAATTTTGCTCATGGTGCATCACAGGTTTGCAAGAATCGCTTTGATCTTTTCCTGTGTGTCTCAATAAAACCAATGATTTCTATGTGTACTCCATGTCTCGCTTATGTTCTGTCTGGATTAGCTCATTCGAACTCCATCCTCTCTGCTTTTTGCATCTCCAGAGGAACAAACTTTGAGTGAACTGTATTGGATATATACTACATTCACAAAAGAGGAAGAGCCTAAATGTCTTATCAAGACTCACTGTAGAAAAAGACCCAAAATGTTCCTTGCAGCAGCCTCTTCTGTCCTATTCTACTGGTTGAACTTGACCCAAAGAACTAGGTAAGAGCTCTCATTCTATAAAGTTCTCACTCTATCCCCATGAGATCTGATAACAAAAGTTAGCTGTATCTTACAACTCTTTACTGAAATTTATAACTTCCTTAAAATCACAAAAACATTTAGATTTAGGACTTAGAGCTTAAAGAAACTCTAAAAAAATTAATAGTAGATTTTAAATATCATAGTAGTTGGTTGGAAAAGATGGTTTGGGGCAAGAAACCCTTCCTGAGCATTCTCAAATCTTAGCACTTAGGTAAATTCACAAAATAACCCTAAGGATATCTATCTATCTATCTATCTATCTATCTATCTATCTATCTATCTATCTATCTATCTTTATCTCTCTCTCTCTCTCTCTCTCTCTCTCTCTCTCTCTCTCTCTCTCTCTCTCTCTCTCTCCAACCTAAGGATTGTAGAGGTTGGAGGAGAAGATTGGAATAGGTATTTCATTTTTCTAGGTAAAAGTATGCTAGAAGGGGGGGGCGGAGCCAAGATGGCGGAGTAGAAACAGCTCGTTCAAGCCTCTCTGCCCCCAGATTCTCCACAAACTATGTAAAAAAGGACTCTGAAAAACTTCTGGAGCCCCAGCACCCATAGAACGACACAGAGAAGCTAACCTCCCGCTGAGGACAGCCCAGCACCCTGCAGGAAGGACCAGCGCAGTGGTCTGGGAGCCGGCAGCGCGCAGAGCGCAGGAACCGAGCCGAGCCCAGGTCCACGTGAGCCGAGGTTTTAGCCCCAGGGCGGCAGGGCCAGCAGCCGGCTGGAGGAACCCCAGAACACCAGGAACTGTGGAGACGCCAGAATTATCAACATAGACTTGCCTAGGACAAAGTAAGAGGTTAGTGTCCTATGGACTTTGGGACCTGTATTTGGGGAATGCGTCAGCTCCCTCCCTGGGGGCTAGAAGCTGCTGAGGAGACACGCCATTTTGTAGTTTTCAGAGGCATTTCTGGCTCCCAGCCTACAAATCGTGGGGAGATCCAGCGATCAGTCTTGGGGGTAATCGCTCTTGCTTTAACCTCCCTGGATCTGGATTGTGATCTAGGGTGGAAGTTGTGGGTGGGTTTGCAGCTTACCAGAAACGGAAGTTGCCCCCCACACGTTCGGGACGAAAATTCCTCTAGCTGGCCTCAAAGCCATAGTGTGGCAACAAGCCCAAAAGTCAAGCAATTAAGTGGCAACATGCCAAGGCAAAGGAAACAGAAAAATGCAACCCTAGACTCCTATTTTGGGGGCATAGAGCGGGAAAAGGACTGTGAGGTCAGAAGTCCTGCTCCAAAAGCCTCAGGGGAAAACATGAGAGGGTTGCAGGCCATAGAGGACCTTAAGAAGGACTTTAAAAATCAAATAAGAGAAGTGGAGGAAAAATGGGAAAGAGAAATGAGAAGGATGCAGGAAAAGTATGAAATGAGGGTCAACAGCCTGACGGAGGAAAACAACACCTTAAAAAATAGACTGACTCAAATGGCAAAGGAGGCCCAAAAGGGCAATGAGGAGAAGAATGCCTTTAAAAGTCGAATTTGCCAGATGGAAAAAGAATCTCAAAAGTTCACTGAGGAGATTCATTCCTTCAGAGTTAGACTGGAGCAAATGGAAGCTAATGACTTTATGAGAAATCAAGATGCTGTTAAGCAGATCCAAACAAATGAAAGATTAGAAGGCAATGTGAAATATCTCATGGGAAAAACCACTGACCTGGAGAATAGATCCAGGAGAGACAATTTAAAAATTATTGACTACCTGAAAGCCATGATCAAGGAAAGAACCTAGAAATCACCCTTCAAGAAATTCTCAAGGAAAACTGCCCTGATGTTTTAGATCCAGAGGGCAAAATAGAGGTTGAAAGAATCCACCGATCACCTCCTGAAAAAGATCCCAAAAAGAAAACTCCCAGAAATATTATAGCCAGCTTCCAGAATCCCCAGATCAAGGAGAAAATACTACAAGCAGCCAGGAAGAAACAATTTCAATATTGTGGAAACACAATCAGAATAGCCCAGACCTGGCAGCTTCTACACTGAGGGATCGAAGGGCATGGAATATGATATTCCAGAGGGCAAAAGAACTGGGAATGAACCCAAGGGTCACCTACCCAGCAAAACTGAGTATTTGTTTCAGGGGAAAATATGGTCATTCAGTGGAATAGAGGACTTTCAAGCATTCTTGAGGAAAAACCAGAGTTGAATAGAAAATTTGACATCCAGACGCAAGAAGTAAGAGATGCCTGAGAAGGTAATCAGGGAAAAGAAATCAAAAGGAACTTATCAAAGTTGAACTATTTACATTCCTATATGGAAAAGCAATATCTGTGACTGATGATATCTTTCTCACTATGAAAATAATGGAAGAAGGGGGTGTGGTCATACAAATACATATGTGAATGTGTGTGTATATGGCTACAGTTATATATGGATAGAGGGCATAGGTTGATTTTGTTGGGAAGGGAGAGTACTCAAGGGATGAAATTATGAGGTGAGAGAGGAAAGTGGCAAGAGGAGACGGGGAGAGACATGGTAGGGTAAACTATCTCATGTAGGGGAAGTGGGTGCAAAGGAGGGGGAGAATAAGGAAGGCTAAAAAGGCAAAACCACATTCACATTGAATTTGGTTCAGGGAGAAAATGACCTACATACTAAATGGGATATCTCAACCTGCAGCAGGATATGGGGAAGGGGGATGAGAGGAGGGATGATGGATGGGAGGGCATCCTTGGGGTGAGGGGAGGTTGGAAGTACCCACTATAGAAGAGGGACAGGATCATGTAGGAAATGGACCAGGTGGGGGGGTGGGATGAGTGGGAGGGAATTATAAGCAGCCTTGTACAATATATCTACTATGATAATGTTTTGCATAGCTAGACATGTACAACATATACTGAATTACTTATATCCCAAGAAGGAATGGGTGACAAGGGAGGAAGGAAATGGATCTGAAATTCAAGGTCGTAACATTAAATGTTTCAAATATATATATAAATACTATTATTAATACTCTTGCCTATAATTGGGAGATAAGATGTGCAGGCATTGGGACACAAAGATTCATCTTCCTCTAATGGAAAAGTCGATGGGGGTAAGGGAGAAGGTATGGGAGAGAGCAGATTGGAGGAAGCGATATCTTGTGGGACTGCTATTCTGGGAGGGTGGGTAGGGGAATAATGGGAGGAAAATGATTGTAACTCAAAATCTGGCGGAAATGAATGATGTAAAACAGAAGTTAATAAAGTATTTGTTTAAAAAAAAAGTATGCTAGAAAAAGAATAAAGCCAAGATAGTCTGCTAGGAAAGATGAGAGTAAGTTTGTAATCAACAAAGAACACCATGGGAGGTGAGAGACTGTGTAGCCAGGTCCCAGGACTAAGGAATTGAAGATTCAGAAGCTTCAAACTGTTGGTTTAGAAATTTTATTTCCATAGAAATTGTACCATACCTCATGGACTTTTTAGGGAAGTCAAAGTATAAAGCAATAAATTGGTTAGCGAGATCTTATTAACCTTATCATAATATTCATTTAAAAAGTATGATCAGGTTTGATTACAGTTCCATAACTAGCCATTGTAGACAGGCAAATGTAGCTAATTTTTGTATTCCTACATAACAGTAAGTCAAATTGGGACTTGCCTGATGATGTACTTACTCTCATGCCAAGCAAGTACCAGTTTATTTTATATAATAATATTTTTTTAAGTACAAAGGGAGTTTCCCTAATCTAATTCAGTAATAACAACAAGTGCTATGAGGCAAATGTTCATCACCAGCAACAGTATACTCCAACTGGGAAAAAAGTCAAGCTCTCCATGGCATCTCTCTTTCCTACCTCCATGTCTTTTTTTTGCTTTTTTTCCCGAGGGCAATTGGGGTTAAGTAACTTGCCCAAGGTTACACAGCTAGATTTTTGTTTGTGTGTGTTAAGTGTCTGAGGCTGGAACCGAACTCAGGTCCTTCTGACTCCAGGGCTGATGCTCTACTCACGGCACCACTTAGCTGCCCCATTGAAATCTTGACTCTACTTAACCAGAAAATGTTATGCTCTTTCTACCCTTGCCATAGAATCTCAACTATATGAACAAGGGAAGGGAATTAGGCAAAAGTTTTCCTGTCCCGGTGGTCCAGACACATTGAAGGACCAGTTGTGGCTCTGGCCCAGTATTTTGGACCTGATTGTTAGGACCAGATGATGGCCTAGCTCTTGGAGTAACCTAGAGGCTCTCTAAAGATGTAGGCCCTTGACCTTGGATGTTGAATGCAATGCAATTCAGGCCACATCTAATCCATAATCCTTTGTAGGAGATTATAAGAGTGAAACTATCCCCTAGACAAGTAGTAATAATGTAATGCCTTCAAAACTTTAGCTTTGACTCAGTGGTCCACATCTGATGTTGTCCCTCTGTAACTGTGGACCAGTGGTATGCATAAGATAATGAGGCAAATATATTTCTTTCCTATTAGTATCCTGACAGAAAAACTGTAGTATTGGATCTGCCCCTCTTTGTTGAAGGCACAACCAGGTGTCTAAGATATGTTAATGGCATAGTTATGGGCTAAGGTTAGGTTTTGAGACCTAAGCCTACTCTTCTTTTTGCCAGGTTACTCTCTCTTCCCCAGATTTCACATTGTATGAGAGAACATTCTTGAATGATATATCCATGGGACTTAGCAGATATGTAGACCTCTCAAAAGGATCAGGTTAAAGGAAATATAGTCCACTGGGGTCCCCAGACAGGTATATAACCACCAAAGAATGTGACAGTTGGTAGCTGGGTTCTATGACTGTTGGAGTCCGAGGAACTTCATAGATTCCCTTTCTACCCAAACAACCAGAAGAAAACTGAGCTCTCATTCTCTATTATTACATTTCCAAGTCTGCTAAAATTTAAAAAAAGAAGAAGAAGCAAACCAAATGGCCAGTTTTTTGTATTGCACATTCTAGGAGTTTATTTGAGGAAAGGTTATCAACTACACATTTTAAAGGAGGCTACAGGGAAAGACTAGGAAGGGGAAGAAATATAGATTAACATCCTTGGCTAGAAACAAAGTACTTTAGGCTCTAATAAAGGATTTTACTTTTGTTCTGGACTAAAAATCTTATTTTATAAGATTATAATTTTATAATCATATATATATATGTATCTTCATAGAAATGTGATATCTGCTCCTCAAGAGGATTTCCTCTTCTTTTTGAGTGTGAGTTTTTTTTTTTTTTAAAACAATTGGGGTTAAGTAACTTGCTCGAGGTTACACGGCTAGTCATTATTTATGCGTGGGTGCTCATTTTCTGAGGCCGGATCTGATCTCGGGTCATCCAAACTCCCGAGGCCGGCACTCTTACTCACTGCACCACCTAGCCGCCCCTTTGAGTGTGAGTTTTAAACACTCCTAAAGGTTCTGACTGGATTCAGGCCTTCACAATCTTTAGCCTTTCTAACTTAGGACATAATAAACAGCTTCAGATCAGGCCCAAATGCACAACACTCAGTAACACCCCCGCCCCCCCAACTACCACTAGAACCCAGGATACATTCCTTATATTAAGAACTCTTTCCACAACTGTGGTTCCCCCCGCCTCCAAGTCTACACAATTGAGTGGCTACTATTTTCACTGCACTATTACCTTTTTTTTTACTTTGAGTGGATAAGGGGGGGATGAGTGACAGGAGCTAGCATGACATATCAAAGGATTCATTCCTTCCTTTATAAAAGGTTCCTTCATCAAATCATCTACCTTTAAATGAGCAACTTTGGTGGTTCTTAATTGTTTACATGAGTGAGATTTTCTCTTCCATTCTATCAAGTGAATAAACCCCACCTTATTTATACAGCTGAATTTAAAATATAGAAATATATTTTGTTGAAATGTGATCCATGATGTGAAATGCTAACATGCATTCATTATCTGAAATTTGTAACTTGACAGAGACAATAAACTATTTTTTTCAGGTGTTTATGATATTTTATTTATATTTTATTAAGCTCATTAAACATTTTCCAAGAGAAGTGGAAAATTCATGTATATTTTCTTTTTGATGTCTCTTTCCATATATATTTTCCATCCACATGTTCATATATATATGTACGTGTGTATATGTATATGTATATATATACATATATACACACACACTAAAATTGATTACACCTCATTCAACATATATAATTATATAAGTATATGTATCAGTTAAAATATTCATTAAATACCTACTATATGCCAGCTACTGTGTTAAAACTGGGGACATAAAGAAAAGTAAAAGATAGTCCTCATTTCAAGAAGTATTTAGACCATATTCTAGGATTTAAGCACTTTGGTAAACTGAACTTTTTTTGGTCACTACATATATCCTTTCTTTTGGTTCTTTCACTTCTTTTTTTTTTATTAAACAAATGCTTCATTAACTTCTGGTTTACATAATTCATTTCCACCAAATTTTGAGTTACAATTTCCCCCCCATTTTTCCCTACCCACCACCCCAGAATAGCAGTCCCACTAGATATCCCCTCATCCAATCTGCTCTCTCCCATATCTTCTCCCATACCCCCTTCGACTTTGCCATTAGGGCAAGGTGAATCTCTGAGCCCCAATGCCTGGACATCTTACGAAACATTTAATTTTAAAACTTCGATTTTCAGATCCATTCCCTTCCTCCCTTGTCACCCACTCCCTCTGAGAAGATAAGCAGTTCAGTATGTGCTGTACATGTATAGCTATGCAAAACATTACCATAGTAGATATATTTGTAAAAGACTGCTTATATTTCCCTCCCACACATCTCACCTCCCACCTGGTCCATTCCCTACTTTGATCCTGTCCCTCTTTGATAGTGGGTACTTCCAACCTCCCCTCCTCTCAGAATGCCCTCCCCTCCATCCTCCCCCCTCTCATCCCCCTTTCTCTTACTCTCCTGCAGGGTGAGATATCCCATTTAGTATGTATGTGATTCTCTTCTTGAGCCAACTTCAATGAGAATATGGTTTTGCCTTTTTGCTTTCCTGTTCTTCCCCTCCCTTGCAACTACTTCCCCTTGCCTCTTCTACATGAGATAGTTTACCCCCACCCCCATCTCTCCCCATCTCCTCTTGCCACTTTCCTCTCTCACCTCTTGACTTCACCCCTTAAGAATCATCCCTTCCCATCAAATTCAACCTGTGCCCTTTATCCATGTATACCTGTAAACATATGCCCATATACCCTTCTTCAATTATTTTCATAATGAGAAAGGTTTCATCAGACACAGTTATTGTTTTTCCATGTAGGAATGTAAATAGTTCGACTTTGTTAAGTTCCTTTTGATTTCTTTTCCTTGATTACCTTCTTAAGCATCTCTTGCTTCTTGTGTCTGAATGTCAAATTTTCTATTGAACTCTGGTTTTTTCCTCAAGAATGCTTGAAAGTCCTCTATTACACTGAATGACCATATTTTCCCCTGAAACAAGATACTCAGTTTTGCTAGGTAGGTGACCCTTGGCTTCAATCCCAGCTCTTTTTCCCTCTGGAATACCATATTCCATGCCCCTCAATCCCTCAGTGTAGAAGCTGCCAGGTCCTGGGCTATTCTGATTGTGTTTCCACAGTATTGAAATTGTTTATTCCTGGTTGCTTGTAGTATTTTCTCCTTGATCTGCAAATTCTGGAACCTGGCCATAATATTCCTAGGAGTTTTCTTTTTGGGATCTTTTTCAGGAGCTGATTGGTGAATTCTTTCAACCTCTATTTCCCCCTCTGGGTCTAACACATCAGGGCAATTTTCCTTGAGTATTTCTTGAAGGATGATTTCTAGGTTCTTTCTTTGATCATGGCTTTCAGGCAGTCCAATAATTTTTAAATTATCTCTCCTGGATCTATTTTCCAGACCAGTGGTTTTTGTTTGGATCAGTGGTTCATTTGTTTGGATCTGTTTAACAGCATCTTGATTTCTCACAAAGTCACTAGCTTCCATTTGCTCCAGTCTAACTCTGAGGGAATGAATATCCTCACTGAGCTTTTGAGATTCTTTTTCCATCTGGCAAATTCGACTTTTTAAGGCATTCTTCTCCTCATTGCCTTTCTGAGCCTCTTTTGCCATTTGAGTTAGTCTATTTTTTAAGGTGTTATTTTCCTCAGTCAGGCTGTTGACTGTCATTTCATACTTTTCTTGCATCTTTCTCATTTCTCTTCCCAATTTTCCTCCACTTCTCTTATCTGCTTCTTAAGGTCCTCTATGGCCTGTAGCCAGCTTGTATTTTCATTTGGGGCTTTTGGTGCAGGAGTTCTGACCTCACAGTCCTCCTCCATGCTTTGATCCTCTTTGCCCCCCAAATAGGAGTCCAATGTTGAATTTTTCTGTTTATTTTGTTTCTTTTGCCTAGGCATGTTGCCACTTAATTACTTGATTTTTTGGCTTGTTGCCACAGTAGGACTCTGCCACCAGACAAGAGAGCTTCCATCCCAAATGTGGGGTCTTCACAACTTCCACCTGGTTGGGTGGCATCTGTAAAGCCTCCACCTGCTCTGGCAAATTGGATACCCACCCCAAATTTCTCCCCCAGACCACAATCCAGATCCAGGCAGTTTAAAGCAAGAGTGATTAACCCCCAGACTGATTGCTGGATCTCCCTACAGTTCATAGACCAGGAGCTAGAGTCACCACTGATGCTGCAAAATGGCTTCTGTACCTCGTTTCTTCAGCAGCTTTTCGCCCCCAGGGGAGGAAGCGGATACATTCCGCAAATACTGGCCCCAAAGGCCATAGGGCACTAACCTCTCACTTTGTGCTAGGCATATCTGTGCTGATAATTCTGGAATCACCACAGCTGCTGGTGTTCTGGGGTCCCTCCAGCCGGCTGCTGGCCCAGCCACCCTAGGGCTAAAAACAACAATAAACTATTAATAGTGATTCTTCAGATTCTCTATCCCTCCCCAGTGCCACCCTTTCTCATGTAATAAAGAGTTTATCTTCTTACAAATATATATCAAAAGATAATTATAAGTTGTTGAGTTGTTTGTCCTTTTTTTTCAAAGAGGACCAATGACATCAGAAGATGTCTTGATTTATGTGTGAATTGGACTTGTGAGACAGAGTTGCACAAAGTCAGCAGCCTTTCTCTCTCTTCCAGTCATTGAAATCCAGTGGCAAGACAAAAGTCAGGGTGCCTGGGAATGCAGTAGATGACCTTGACATCTTTGATACCTGACCAAGCTCTAAGCACTCCATAGCACTTGCTTCAGCAACCTTCATGGCCATTGAGACAAATTGTTTCTATCCACCCATTCTGCTAGGGGAAGTCTTTCCATGCTTGGGACAGACCTTATTCATCAATGCTTTTGTGATCTGCCAGTTACCCTTGACCTGGTTTAGCCTGTCTGCTGAGATGGTTTACTAGCACTGCACATGCTACAGTTTTTTGGAGTCACAGGTGAGAGTTGAGTACCAGATGAACACCAAAGGTAGATGAACAGTGCTGAAACTACCATGAAGAAATTTCCATTAGGTATACAAAGCTAACAAAGTTTTTATAGCCTCTTAACATATAAGAGACAAGAATTCAGTCAGTGTACACTATTTCTAATCCCATTTCTTTTTTCTTTCAACCTATTTGCCCATTGGCAAGTTAGTCTGGCCTTCAGTTCCCCTCCTTTCTTAAATGAGTTGATTAGCAGGTGCTAATGTAACTTCTAGGCCTGGATCTTTGGAATCAGTCTAGAAAAGGAGAAAATACATGGATATAAATTACTATCATGTATCATTATGAGACATAGGCCATGTGAGATAGTTATAAGGAACTCCAGGAGTCACCTGGACCACATTGTACTGACTTTAAGTGACAAAATAAAGATTCCTCTCAGTATATGGTAGAAAAAGAATTAATGTGCTTTGTGTTATAGAGTAGAAATTATCAAAACTTTTACAAAGATCACTAAATCTTCCAAAGATTTAGATAGTGTCTACTTGCAGGATAGACTAAAAATGAAGATCCTAGCATAGGAAAGTGAAATCCTTTAAGTTGAAAATAATATCTAGCCTAGGATTTGGGTGGAGAAAAGAAGTGTTAATTAAGGAGTTGGTATTAACAGAAATGGTTGATCACTAATATTATAGGAGGACAGGGATGGGGTAAGGAGATTAGGAGATTTTCTTCTGAGCTTTCTAACTTTAGAGAATGTTGACAACACTACAAGAAATAGAAAAATCATGAGGCTAACTTGTTTTGGGAGAAAGAATGTGTTTAATATCTACTTTGTTTGTGAGTTATCAGCAGGATATCTTGGTGGAAATGTCCTCCAAGCAGCTAGAAAGGCGGGTCTGGAATCCTGTATAGCAAACCATAATAGAGCTGGAAATTTAGGGATTTTTTTTTCTTTTTGAGGGAGGGAAGATGGGGGAGTGATAGCTGAAGTTCTAAAAATAGAAAATTAAAACTATTGTGATTTGCTTTTAAGAGATCAACTAGAAAGAGTACAGAATTCTCCATTTCCATCAAAAGCCTCCTATTGTAACCTTCCAATGAAAAGAAGGTAGACTTGAAGTTAAAGATGGTGATGCAACAGAACCTAGAGAAGTCTAGCCCATCATTAATGCTTCATCAAAATTCTATAAAATTCACTTAAAATGATAAAGTCCATTAGAAATGGTCAGAGAAACAAAAGCAAAACTCCTCTATCCAGCATAGGATTGCACCAGAAAACTGTTAGAGGCTTATCAATACTCTAGTGAAGACAAATCAAGAGAGGCAGAATCCACAGTCCAGAGCCACAAGGAGGAGCCAGAAATAGATCATTGCCCTCTCTGTACAGTTGTCAGGTAGCATGTCACAGGAAGAGATAGAACCAGACCAGTGTACAGGTCATACAAAGCCCACAATAAAAAACAGTACCGGGGGTGGGGGGGTGGAGTTAAGATGGCAGAGGAAACAGGAAACAGGACCTCTTCAAGGCTGGCCTCCACTTCCTCCAATTTATGTAAAAAATGACTCTAGACAACCTTGGGAGCTACAGAACCCACAAAATGACAGAGAGAAGCCTCTGACTGAAGAGATCCCAGCTCCCTGCAAGCTGGAGGTTTTAACTTCAGGGCGGTTTAACCAGCCACTGGCTGGAGGGACTTCAGATCACCAACAGCTGTGGTGGTTTTTAGAATTTATCAACCCATAGATGCCAAAGACAAAGTGAGAGATCAGTGTAGACTTTGCAGGAACAGGGAATTTGGGAGTGCCCCCTGGGCAAGAAGCAGTTGAGGCTCCACATGCAGCCTCCCACCATGTGGCTGCTTCAGAGGCCCAGGCCTGTAGATTATAGGGGGACCAAGTGACCAGTCTGAGGGGTAATCACTCTTGCTTTGACCTGTGTGGATCTGAATCATTTTGTCTAGGGTAGAGGTCCTGGGGTATGCAACCAGTTTGGCAGAGAGCATGAGGAGGCTTCAGAGAGGGCACCCAACTAATACCCCCAGCAGCTGAGAAAATCCCAGCATTTGGGATAAAGCTCCCCTTCCTGGTAGCAAAGTTCTACTGTGGCAAAAGGCTCAAAAGTCAAGTAATTGAGTGGCAACATGAACAAGCAAAGGAAGCAAAGGAAACAGAGGAATAAGACATTAGACCCCTATTTTGGGGACAAAAAGGATCAAACCATGGAACAGGAGGAAGACAGCAAAGTCAGAACTCCTACACCAAAAGTGTCCAAGAAAAATATGAGCTGGTTACAGGACATAGAGGAGCTTAAGAAGGATTTTGAAAACCAAATAAGAGAAGTGGAGGAAAAATTGGGAAGAGAAGGGAGAACTATGCAAGAAAATTATGAAATGAGAGTCAACAACCTGACTGAAGAAAATAACACCTTAAAAAACACATTAACCCAGATGGCAAAAGAGGCTCAAAAAGGAAGTGAGGAGAAGAATGCCTTAAAAAGCCAAATTTGCCAGATGGAAAAAGACTCTCAAAAGCTCACCGAGGAGATTCATTCCTTCAGAATTAGATTGGAGCAAATGTAAGCTAGTGACTTTATGAGAAATCAAGATACTATTAAACTGATTCAAACAAATGAAAAAATAGATGGCAATGTGAAATATCTTATGGGAAAAACCACTGACCTGGAAAATAGATCCAGGAGAGATAATTTAAAAATTATTGGATTACCTGAAAGCCATGATAAAAAAAAGAACCTAGAAACCATCCTGCAAGAAATTCTCAAAATTGCCCTGATGTTTTAGAACCAGAGGGCAAAGAAGATAAAAGAATCCACTGATCACCTCCTGAAAAAGATTCCCCCCCCCAAAAAAAAAAAAAAAACCTCCTAGGAATATTATAGCTGGGTTCCAGAGTTCACAGATCAAGGGGAAATTATTACAAGCATCCAGGAAGAAACAATTTAAGTACTGTGGAAACACAGTCAGGATAACATAGAATCTGGCAGCTTCTACATCGAGGGATCTAAGGGCTTGGAATATGATATCCCAGAGGTCAAAGGAATTGGGATTAAAACCAAGAATCACTTACCCAGCAAAACTGAGTACCATGTTTTGGGGGAAAATATAGTCATTCAGTGAAATAGAGAACTTTCAAGCATTCTTGATGAAAAAACCAGAGTTGAATAGAAAATTTGACATTCAGATAAAAGAAGAAAGAGAAGCATAAGAAGGTAAACAGGGAAAAGAAATCATAAGAAACTTATCAAAGTTGAACTATTTACATTCCTACATAGAAAAACAATAATTGTAACTTATGAAACTTTTCTCAGTATGAGAATAGTTGAAGGGAATAGAAATGTATACATATACATATACATGTACATATACATACATACATACATATATATGTGTATATAGGAGGGTGTGTGGGCATAAGAAAACATATGTGAGTGTGTGTATATATGTGTACAGGTATACATAAATAGAGGGCACAGGACCTATTTCATAGGAAAAGATGATACTTAAAAGGTGAAATTAAGAGGTGAGAGAAGTATATAATGAGAGGACATGGGGAGAGACAGAAAGGGGTAAATTATCTCATATAGAAGAGGCAAGGGAAAACTGTTACAATGGAGGGGAAGAACAGGAAGGCAAAAGGGAATGAGTTTCACTTTGACTTAGGGAGGTTATGACATACACACTAAATTGGGTATCTCACCCTATAGGAGAGTAGGGGGGAAGGGGATGAGAGGGGGTATAATGGAAGGGAGGGCATGCTGGGGGGAGGGGATTTGGAAGCACCCACTTTTGAAAAGGGACAGGATCAAAGTACAGAACAGAACAAGGGAAGGGGTAGGATGGAGGGAAATATAGTCAGTCTTTCACAATATATCCACTATGGAAATGCTTTGCATAGCTACACATGCACAACCTATATTAAATGGCTTATCTTCCCAGTGAGGGTGGGTGATGAGGGAGGAAGGGAAAGAATCTGGAATTCAAAGTTTTAAAATCAAATGTTTAATATATATATATATATACATATATAAAATTATTATTATTATTATCATTTTACATTTAACTGGGAAATGAGATATACAGGCACTGAGGCATAAAGATCCACCATGTCCTATTGGAAAGTAGAGGGGGGATGGGGGAGGATATGGTGATAGCAGATTGGGGTGGCAATATTCAATGGGATTGCTGTTTTGGGGTGGTGGGAAGGGAAAAATGGGGAGAAAATTTGTAACTCAAAATCTTGTGGAAATGGATGATGTAAACTAAAAAATAAAAAAGAAAAAAATTAAAAACACTACAGTTTAAAAAAATTCTTAGAGGTGAAACCAGAAGACTTCACATCAAGTTCAAGTAGAATTTCACAGAAAAGAATGGGCTGGTCTCAAGGACTATGAAAATACTCAGAATAAATAAAGCAAGAATTTTAAGAAAGAAATTAAAGTAGGCAGAAAGGGCAGAAGCAAAAATAGAAAAAAGTAAAGAAAGGAAGGAAGGAAAGAAAAATTTGGAAGGAAAGTAAATAGCTTGAGGTGATCTAGTTTACAGAAGTAAAAGAAATCCTGAAATATAGAGGGAAGCAGTCAAGCTCAATAATCACATGAAACATTAAGAAATATAAAAAGTCAGAAACTGGAAAAGAAAAAAAATATTAGTCTTTACCATTTTTTTAATAAGGTGTTCTGAGAGACAGGTTAAGGAGTGATAAGCTAAGAATCACCAGCCTTCCTAAATACCATGATCCCTTCCCCCCATCAAAAAGAAAATAATCCAGATGCCATAATTCATGAAATCTTTAAAAAAAAAACCTCATCAGATTTTTAGAACCAGAGGGGAAAATAAAAATAAAAAGAATCCACCAGTCACCTCTTGAAAGTACCTCAGTAATATTAGAGTTAATATCCAGAACTTTTAGATCAAAGAAAAATTACTGCAAGTAGCCAGAAGGACATAATTCAACCGGCAAGGAACCAAAGGCAGGAAATCTACAAGACTATGGTACACCTTCTATATAAAGAACATTTTTGGGGTGGCTGGGTGGTGCAGTGAGTAAAACACTCAGGAGGACCTGAGTTTGGATCCAGCCTCAGACACTTAACACAAAAAAAACTAGCTATGTAACTTTGGGCAAGTTGCTTAACCCCAGTTGCCCTCCAAAAGGCAAAATAAATCTGAAAATAATCTACAGGGGGAAAAAGAGACTTTAACAGAGAACCTTCCAACATTGTTGGAAGAAAAGAGTAGAGTACAACATGGAAGACAAAAGAAACCTTGAAAAGTAAATACATTTGAACACTGAGAAGGGGCTAATTGAGAAGAAGGGATACATGTCTCAAGACTCTCACTGGTTTCTAGGGTCACAGAGGGAGTAAAGAACGACAAATACAGACCCTGGGGTTGGCTTGGTTCCATATTGTTGATAATAAGAAAGGAAAGGAAAGGGAGAATAGGAGGTACACTAGTGGTAAAGTGGAAAGAAGAAAGAACTTGTCATTTAAAAAAAATTCTTATCATTGGAATGTACAGTAGAGTATACAAATATGTAGTATATGAAGAACAGGGAAAGGCATCTCATGCACCTTAATCTTGTCTAAACTGGGCAGAGGTAGGTTGAAAACAATGCACAAATAGCTTGGGAGGAGATAAATAGGTAGGGGCTAAGGAATAGAAAGAAATAGAATAAAGAAGGAAGGTAAAATTAGGAATAATACAGTCACAAGTAATAAATAATTTCAAAGGGTGGATCATAAAGGAGATTGAGAAGCAGAGAAAGAAAATGTAAGAACCAATTACTAGCGTCTGGGCTAGGTGAAGAGTGGAATGGGATCAGACCATTTCAATTACAGATTACTAATGCTGATCACATATCTTCTCTCCCATCACTTTCTTCATTAGGAAAAAGAATTTGGGAAAGGTTAAGGAGGAAAGAAGTATAAGAGGATAAAATGGAGGGGAAAATACATTTATTAATCATAGCTATGAATGTGAATGGGATGAGCTCACTCACAAAAGAATACCAGAATGCATTAGACAGCAGAATCTAACAATATGGTGTTTACAAGAAACACATCTGAAACATAAAAATGTCCACAGAATGAAAATGAGGGGGTTGCAGAATTTATTATTCTTCAAGCAATAAATATAGATATATATGTATATTATATATCTATATATATGAATAGCAATAACAGACAAGTTAACAGTAAAAATAGACATTGCTATAAAAAGATAAATGGAGAAACAACATTATGCTTAAAGTCAAGAAATATGATGAAATAATAATATATTTGATAAATTATATAGCTTCTTAGTGTTTAAAAGGAAAATAAATTTAATTATAGAGGGGAATGAGCAATAAAGCTACAATAGTTGGGGATCCCAATGCATCCCTTCTAGATCTAAAAAAAAAACTAATAAATAAACAAAAACAATTTAAAGACCTAGTTAGAATTTTAGGAAAGTCAGATATGGTGGCTGTCTAGTGGTTACTAACTGGGAATCAAAGAAGTAATATACTTCGCCTATATATGTTACCTTTAAAAAATTGACCATTCCCTAGAGCATAAAAAACTTATAAATGTGTGCGGAATAGCAGAAGCATTAAACACATCCTTGTTTATTGTCGTACAAAAATTACTATCAATAAAAGGACTTTGAGGAAAGGATTTGAACATAAACGGAGACTAAGTACTTAAATCCTAAAGAATTAGTAGGTCAAAGAAAAAAAATCATAGAAACCATAGATAATATCTTCATAGAAGATAACAGACAACTTACCAAAATTTTGGTTTTATAGTTAAAACTGTCCTTAGGGAAAATGAATATTTCTGAACACTTTCATCAATAAAAAATAAAACCAATATGAATTAAGTGCAACTTAAAAAACACCTAGAAAAATTTAAACCCCAAATTTAAAAACAAAACTATTTTTAAAAATTGAAAATCAAAGAAGAGAATAAATTATGATAGAAAACAAGAAAATGAATTGATAACTAAAATCGGTGATTTTGGGGGCACTAATAAAATAGAAAAACCATTAACTAATTTTATTTTTATTTTTTTGCTTTTGGGAGAAGGCGGGGCAATTGGGGGTACGTGGCTTGCCCAAGGTCACACAGCTAGTAAGTGTTAACTGTCTGAGATCTAATTTGAACTCAGGTCCTCCTGGCTCTAGGTGCTCTATTCACTGTACCATCTAGCTGACCCATTAGGTTTATTTTTTAAAAAGAAAAATAAATTTCTAAAATCAAAATAAAAACAGAACTCAAAATAAATGAAAAGGAATTAAGGAAAATTATTAGAAACCACATTGTCCAACATTAGGTGAAAAACTGAAAACTTATAAGAATATAAAACACCCACGTTAACATAATCCAATATCAGAAAAAAAAGTTTGAACAAGTCACGAATGAACTTTCAAAGAATAAAACCCTAGGAACACTTGTATTTATGGGTGAACTCTATTAAAATTTTTTGAAGGGTTAATATTTTTTTTAACAAATGCTTTATTAACTTCTGGTTTACACCATTCATTTCTGCCAAATTTTGAATAACATTTTCCCCCATTTTTCCCCTACCCACCACCCCAGAATAGCAGTCCCACAGGATATCCCCTCATCCAATCTGCTCTCTCCCATATCGTCTCCCATACTTCCTTCGACTTTTCCATTAGGGCAAGGTGAATCCCTGTGCGCCAATGCCTGGACATCTTATCTCCCAGTTACATGCAAAATAGTATTAATAATAGTATTTATATATATTTGTTTTTTTTAAATGCTTTATTAACTTCTGTTTTACATCATTCATTTCCTCCAGATTTTGAGTTACAATCATTTTCCCCCCATTATTCCCCTACCCAACCTCCCAGAATAGCAGTCCCACAAGATATCACTTCCTCCAATCTGCTCTCTCCCATACCTTCTCCCATACCCCCATCGACTTTTCCATTAGAGGAAGGTGAATCTTTGTGTCCCAATGCCTGCACATCTTATCTCCCTATTACAAGCAAAAGAGTATTAATATTAGTATATATATATATATACATATATATATATATATGTATATATATATATATATATATTTGAAACATTTAATGTTAAGACCTCGAATTTCAGATCCATTTCCTTCCTCCCTTGTCACCCATTCCCTCTTGGGAGATAAGTAATTCAGTACATGTTGTACATGTCTGGCTATGCAAAACATTATCATAGTAGATATATTGTACAAGGCTGCTTATAATTCCCTCCCACTCATCCCACCCCCCACCTGGTCCATTCCCTAGATGATCCTGTCCCTCTTCTATAGTGGGTACTTACAACCTCCCCTCCCCGAAAGGATGCCCTCCCATCCATCATCCCTCCTCTCATCCCCCTTCTCCCTATCCTGCTGCAGGTTGAGATATCCCATTTAGTATGTATGTCATTCTCTCCCTGAACCAAATCCAGTGTGAATGTGGTTTTGCCTTTTTAGCCTTCGTATTCTCCCCCTCCCTTGCAACCACTTCCCCTTGCTTCTTCTACTTGGGATAGTTTACCCTACCCTGTTTCTCCCCATCTCCTCTTGCCACTTTCCTCTCTCACCTCATAATATCATCCCTTGAGTATTCTCCCTTCCCAACAAATTCAACCTATGCCCTCTATCCATATATAACTGTAACCATATATGCACACATTCACATATGTATTCATATGACCACACACCCTTCTTCCATTATTTTCATAGTGAGAAAGATATCATCAGCCACAGTTATTGCTTTTCCATATAGGAATGTAAATAGTTCAACTTTGATAAGTTCCTTTGATTTCTTTTCCCTGATTACCTTCTCAGGCATCTCTTGCTTCTTGTGTCTGGATGTCAAATTTTCTATTCAACTCTGGTTTTTTCCTCAAGAATGCTTGAAAGTCCTCCATTCCACTGAATGACCATATTTTCCCCTGAAACAAAATACTCAATTTTGCTGGGTAGGTGACCCTTGGGTTCATTCCCAGTTCTTTTGCCCTCTGGAATATCATATTCCATGCCCTTCGATCCCTCAGTGTAGAAGCTGCCAGGTCCTGGGCTCTTCTGATTGTGTTTCCACAATATTGAAATTGTTTCTTCCTGGCTGCTTGGAATATTTTCTCCTTGATCTGGGGATTCTGGAACCTGGCTATAATATTCCTGGGAGTTTTCTTTTTGGGATCTTTTTCAGGAGGTGATCTGTGGATTCTTTCAACCTCAATTTTGCCCTCTGGATCTAAAACATCAGGGCAGTTTTCCTTGAGAATTTCTTGAAGGGTGATTTCTAGGTTCTTTCCTTGATCATGGCTTTCAGGTAGTCCAATAATTTTTAAATTTTCTCTCCTGGATCTATTTTCCAGGTCAGTGGTTTTTCCATGAGATATTTCACATTGCCTTCTAATCTTTCATTTGTTTGGATCTGCTTAACAGCATCTTGATTTCTCATCAAGTCATTAGCTTCCATTTGCTCCAGCCTAACTCTGAAGGAATGAATCTCCTCAGTGAACTTTTGAGATTCTTTTTCCATCTGGCAAATTCGACTTTTTAAGGCATTCTTCTCCTCATTGCCCTTTTGGGCCTCCTTTGCCATTTGAGTTAGTCCATTTTTTAAGGTGTTGTTTTCCTCAGTCAGGTTGTTGACCCTCATTTCATACTTTTCCTGCATCCTTCTCATTTCTCTTTCCAATTTTTCCTCCACTTCTCTTATTTGATTTTTAAAGTCCTTCTTAAGGTCCTCTATGGCCTGCAACCCGCACATGTTTTCCCCTGGGGCTTTTGGAGCAGGACTTCTGACATCACAGTCCTTTTCCCGCTCTATGCCCCCAAAATAGGAGTCTAGGGTTGCATTTTTCTGTTTCCTTTGCCTTGGCATGTTGCCACTTAATTGCTTGACTTTTGGGCTTGTTGCCACACTATGGCTTTAAGGCCAGATAGAGGAATTTTTGCCCCTAACGTGTGGGGGGGCAAGCTGTAAACCCACCCACAACTTCCACCCTAGATCACAATCCAGATCCAGGGAGGTTAAAGCAAGAGCGATTACCCCCCAACACTGATCGCTGGATCTCCCCACGATTTGTGGGCTGGGAGCCGGAAATGCCTCTGAAAACTACAAAATGGCGTGTCTCCTCAGCGGCTTCTAGCCCCCAGGGGAGGAAGCTGACGCATTCCCCAAATACAGGTCCCAAAGTCCATAGGACACTAACCTCTTACTTTGTCCTAGGCATGTCTATGTTGATAATTCTGGAGTCACCACAGCTGCTGGTGTTCTGGGGTTCCTCCAGCTGGCTGCTGGCCCTGCTGTCCTGGGGCTAAAAGCTTGGCTCATGCGGACCTGGGCTCGGCTCGGCTCCTGTGCTCTGCGCTCTTCGTGTTGCCGGCTCCCAGACCACTGTGCTGGTCCTTCCTGCAGGGCTGCTTGGCTGTTCTCAGCGGGAGGTTAGCTTCTCTGTGTCGTTCTGTGGGTGCTGGGGCTCCAGAAGTTGTTCAGAGTCCCCTTTTACATAGTTTGGGGGGAATCTATTTATATATATTTGAAGCATTTAAGTTTAAAACTTCGAATCCCGGATCCATTCCCTTCATCCCTTGTCACCCACTCCCATGGGGAAGATAAGCAATTCAATGTATGTTGTACATGTATAGCTATGCAAAATATTACCATAGTAGATATATTGTAAAAGACTGCTTATATTTCCCTCCCTCCCATCCCACCCCCACCTGGTCCGTTCCCTACTTTGATCCTGTCCCTCTTCAAGGGTGGGTGCCTTCCACCTCCCCTCCCCCCCCCAGAATAAGCTCCCCTCCATCCTCCCTATTCTTATCCCTCTTTCCCCTACTCTTCTGCAGAGTGAGATATCCCATTTAATATGTATGTCATTCTCTCCCTGAGCCAAACTCAATGAGAATATGGTTTTGCCTTTTTGCCTTCCTGTTCTTCCCCTCCCCTGCGACTACTTCCCCTTGCTTCTTCTACATGAGATAGTTTACCCCCCCATCTCTCCCCATCTCCTCTTGCCACTTTCCTCTCTCACCTCTTAACTTTACCGCTTAAGTATCATCCCTTCTCACCAAATTCAACCTGTGCCCTCTATCCATGTATACCTGTAAACATGTATACACACATTCACATATGCATTCATATGCCCATATACCCTTCTTCAAATATTTTCATACTGAGAAAGGTTTCATCAGTCACAGTTATTGTTTTTCCATGTAGGAATGTAAATAGTTCAACTTTGATAAGTTCCTTTTGATTTCTTTTCCTTGTTTACCTTCTCATGTATCTTTTGCTTCTTGTGTCTGAATGTCAAATTTTCTATTCAACTCCGGTTTTTTCCTCAAGAATGCTTGAAAGTCCTCTATTCCACTGAATAACCATATTTTCCCCTGAAACAAGATACTCAGTTTTGCTCGGTACATAATTCTTGGTTTTAATCCCAGATCCTTTGCCCTGTGGAATATCATATTACATGCCCTTCAATCCCTCAATGTAGAAGCTGCCAGGTCCTGGGCTATTCTGATTGTGTTTCCACAATAATGAAATTGTTTCTTCCTGGCTGCTTATAGTATTTTCTTCTTCATCTGAGAATTCTAGAACCTGGCTATAATATTCCTAGGAGTTTTCATTTTGTGATCTTTTTCAGGAGGTGATCTGTGTATTCTTTCAACCTCTATTTTGCCCTCTGTGTCTAAAACATCAGGGCAATTTTCCTTGAGAATTTCTTGAAGGATGATTTCTAGGTTCTTTGATCATGGCTTTCAGGTAGTCCAATAATTTTAAAATTATCTCTCCTGGATCTATTTTCCAGGTCAGTGGTTTTTCCCATGAGATATTTCACATTGCCTTCTATTCTTTCCATTGCTTGGATCTGTTTAACAACATCTTGATTCTCATAAAGTCACTAGCTTCCATTTGCTCTAGTCTAATTCTGAAGGAATGAATCTCCTCAGTGAGCTTTTGAGATTCTTCTTCCATCTGGCAAGGTTGGCTTTTTAAGGCATTCTTCTCCTCATTGCCTTTTTGAGCCTCTTTTGCCACTTGAGTTAGCCTATTTTTTAAGGTGTTATTTTCCTCAGTCAGGCTGTTGACTCTTATTTCATACTTTTCCTGCATCCTTCTCATTTATCTTCCCAATTTTTCCTCCACTTCTCTTATTTGGTTTTTATGATCCTTCTTAAGGTCCTCTATGGCCTGTAGCCAGCTTGTATTTTCATTTGGGGCTTTTGTTGCAGGAGTTCTGACCTCACAGACCTCCTCCTGTTCCATGCTTTGATCCTCTTTGCCCCCCAAATAGGAGTCTAATGTTGCATTTTTCTGTTTATTTTGTTTCCTTTGCCTAGGCACGTTGCCACTTAATTTCTTGACTTTTGGTCTTGTTGCCACAGTAGGACTCTGCCACCAGACAGGGGAGCTTCCATCCCAAACGGGGTCTTCTCAACTTCCAGATATATTATTTGGGTGCCCTCCCTGTAGCCCACACACACTCTGGCAAGCTGGATACACACCCCTAGACCCCCCAGCCCAGGCCACATCCAGATCCAGGGGGGTTAAAGCAAGAGCGATTATCCCCCAGACTGATTGCTTGATCCCCCTATAGTTCGAAGGCCAGAAGCTGAAGCTGCAACTGAAGCTGCAAAATGGCATCTGTGCCATGTCTCCTCAGAGGCTTCTAGTCCCCAGGGGAAGAAGCCGACATGTTCCCAATACTGGTCCCAAAGTCCATAGGGCACTAACCTCTCACTTTGTGTTGTAAATTCTGGAAAAACCACAGCACCTGGTGTTCTGGGGGTACTTCCAGTTGGCTGCTGGACTGGCTGCCCTGGGGCTAAAACCTCCAACTCATGTGGTCCTGGGCTTAGCTCCCAGAGCACTGAGCTGTCAGCTCCCAGTATGCTGAGCTGGCCGTTCCCCGCCAGCCTGCTGGGCTTTCCTCAGTGGAAGGTTAGCTTCTCTGTGTTGTTCTGTGGGTGCTGGAGCTCCAGAGGTTGTTCAGAGTCCTCCTTTTACATGATTTTGAAGTTGTGTGGGCTGGAGTGCCGTGGAAGTGCTGTTTCTACTCTGCTGTCTTGGCTCTGCCCCCTTGGAACTGAAATTTTTTTTTAAGAATAATTAACTCTTGGAGGGAAATATAGTTAGTCTTTCACAACATGATTATTATTAAAGCATGACTATACATGCACAACCTATATGAAATTGCTTGCCTTCTCAATGAGGGTAGTTGGAGAGTGAGAAAGGTAGAGAATTTGGAACTAAAAGCTTTTAAAATGAATGTTACATTTTTTTACATGTAACTTGGAAATAAGATACACAGGCAATGTGATATAGAAATATATCTTGCCCTTCAGGAAAATCAAAAGGGAAGGGTATAAGAGAAGTGGGAGAAGATAGAAGGGGGGACAGATTGCAGGAAGGGGCAATCAGAAGCAAAAGACTTTTGAAGAGAAACATGGTGAAGGGAGAGAAAGAATAGAATAAACAGAGATAGGGAGAATAGGAAGGACAGAAATACAGTTAGCAATAGTAACTGTGAAAAAAAAATTGAACCAAGTTTCTCTGATAAAGGTCTCATTTCTCTAACATATGGATAACTGTGTTAAATTTATAAAAATAGGCATTTCCCACTTGATAAATTATCAAAAGATAAAAACAATTTTCAGATGAAGTAGTTAAATCTATCCAACATCATATGAAAAAATATTCTAACTCATTATTGATTGGAGAAATGCAAATTAAAACAATTCTGAGGTACCACCTTATACTTATTAGATTAGACAATAGGATAGAAAAGATAAATGCCAAATGTGGGAAAAATGAGACATTAATGTAGTATTTTTGGAATTGTGAACTGAGTAAATCATTCTATAGAAGAACTTGGAATTATGCCCAAAGGGCTATAAAACTGTTTGACATAGCAATACCATTTACTAGGTTTGTATCCCAAAAGAAATAAAACAAAACCAAAAAGGAAAAAGACTTATATGTACAAAAATAATTACAGAAGCTCTTTTCTGGGGGTAAAGAATTAGAAACTGAGGGGATGCCCATCAATTGGGGAAAGGCTGAATAAGTTGTGGCATGTAATTATTATGAAATACTATTGTACTATTAAAATGATGAACAGGATGCTCTCAGAAAAACCTCAAAAGACTTGCATGGGTTGAAGCAAAGTGAAATATGCTGGGTACAAAGTACAGCAATATTGTAAAATGATCACCTGTGATAGGCAAAAAAGAAAAGAAATTCACTTTTTATAGGTGGTATCTATATCTATATCTATATATAATTTTACTTATAGAACCCTGGTGATTCAATTAAAATTAATAGAAACAAATTCACAAGTTTAATAAAGCAGCAATATATAAAAATCCACAAAAGTCATGAGCATATTTTTTTCTTTTTCTTTTTGCAACAAAACCCAGGAGAAAGAGAAATCACATTCAAAATAAGTACAAAACATTTAAAATATCTGAAGCTCATCTGCCAACACATACACAGAAATTTTGTAAATACAATTATGAAATACTTTATGAGAATAAAAGAAAGTAAACTAAGAAGAATTAATTACTTATGATGAGGTAATGTTAATACTCCCTAAATTGATTTGCATATTCAAAGTACTACAACTTTTGAGGTTCCTTCTGAAACTGAAGTTCTGTGATTCTTTGTGGTAGAAGTATACTAAATCAAAATGAGGCAGTCCTTTTATGTGTATCTTGCTGTTCTATCTTGTAACATAAATCGATAATTCTGGTTAAAATTATTATGTTGAGCTATTTTGAGTTCTGTTTGGGGGAAAAATGCAAGGGACTACTTCCTTTGTTAAGCACATCTATGAAAATTCTCACTGATCAGACCATGAGAACACAACAAAAACACCCTTGTCTTGATGTAAGAATATCCTAACCACAAGTAGGGTCACTAAGAAGAAATAACATGCTTTTTGCAAAATATAATCTAAATTTGTGATTGAGTACATTATAGTAAATGGATGATATCAGAGCAAGGAAATTCTCAATGCTTTGCACTCTATCTACCTACCTACCTATCTATCTATCTATCTATCTATCTATCTATCTATCTATCTATCTATCTATCTGTATCTCCTTAGGCCCCTTTACAGATACCACTAACTTAAGACAAGATGGGCAACTTCTTCCTTTAAAAGTTAAGTTCTGAATTTCAATTTCTATTCTAGGATCCATCCTCTGACTTTATTATTCCTTTTGTTCCCCATTGAAGACATGCTGGTCAACTAGTCACACAACTATATTTAATTCTAATTTTTGAAGGCCCTTATGTCCTAGCATATTTGCAGAATTGATTTGCATCAGTCCTTTCAATTTACTCTGTCAAACCATATTAGAGATTTTTATCAAAATATTGCCAGATACCAGCTCTCTAAATACTTCTTCAATCTACCATGGCCATCTCTGCTATCAGGCCCAAATCACACTACGTTTCTATAGCTTCTCTTATATTTATGGGTCATGATGCCTCTATCCTGTTTAGGCCCCTGATATACCTGTAGGTTTTCAGCTTAAATCTATATTGTTATAATGTAAGGATTGGCCTATTGTTAGATCCTAGCTGACAGAAGTAATTGCCTGTTTGACCACTGATTGACCTACTTATGTGAGGTACTTCTGTACCTCAGAGTTGCTTTAATTTGTTTTTCTTAATGAAAATACAACTCTGAGGTACAGAGGTACTCAGCATCAGTTCACGTAAGTCCAAGTTTTCAAAAAATCTATCTTTTCATAATTTTTAGAGAACAATAGCATTACATTATATTCATATGCCATAACTTGTTTGGTCATTCACCAATTAATGGGTATTCCTTTAATTTCCAATTCTTTGCCACCACAAAAAGAGCTGCTATAAATATTTTTGTACATATAGGTCCTTTTCCCTTTCTTATTATCTCTTTGGGGTACAGACTTAGTAATGGTATTGCTAGATCAAAGGGCATGCACAGTTCCCCCCCCGCCCCGTTTAAAATGAATTTATTTACTTTTAGTTTACATCATTCAGTTTCACAAGCTTTTGAGTTCCAAATTTTTTCCCCCTTTTTCTCCTCTCCCCTCATCTCCTATGGTGGCAAGCAATTTGATATATGTTCTACAAATAACTTCACATTAAACATTAGTCAAGTTGTAAAGAAGGATTATAACCAATGAAATGAACAACAAGAAAGAAAGAACAAAACAAAACAAAAAAGAGCAAATAGTTTGCTTCAATCTGCATTCAGACTCTATATTTCTTTCTCTGGATATAGATATCCCTTTCCATCATGAGTCATTTGGAGTTGTCTTATAGCCTTGCATTACTGAAAGGAGTCCAGTCTACCAAAGTTAGGTCATCACAAATATGATGTGTCTGTAATTGTGTACAATGTTTTCCTGGTTCTTTTCCTCTCACTCAACATCAGTTTATATAAGTCTCTCCATGTTACCATGAAGTCCGTCTGCTCCTCATTTTTTATAGCACAATAGTATTCCACTTGATTAGCCATTCTCCCCTTGATTTCCAATTCTTTGCCACCACAAAAAGAGTTGCTATAAATATTTCTGTATATGGGTCCTCTTCCCACTTGTATGATCTCTTTGGAATACAGCCCTAGAAGTGGTATTACTGGGTCAAAGGATATGCACCCTTTTGAGTATAGTTCCAAATTACTCTCCAGAATGGTTGGATCAGTTCACAACTCCACCAACAATGCATTAGTGACTCAATTTCCCCACATCTCCAACATTTATGATTTTCCTTTTCTGTCATATTAGCCAATCTGATAGATGTGATGTACCTCAGAGTTGCTTTAATTTGCATTTCTCTAATAAGTAGTGATTTAGAGCATTCTTTCATATGACTATAGATAACTTTCATTTCTTTATCTAAAAATTGCCTATTCATATCCTTTGACCATTTATCAATTGAGGAATGGCTTGTATTCTTATAAATTTGACTCAGTTTTTTACATATTTTAGAAATGAGGCCTTTATCAGAGAACCTGGCTGTAAAAATTGTTTCCCATCTTTCTGCTTGCCTTCTAATCTTGGTTGCATAGGCTTTGCTTGTGTAAACCTTTTTTAATTTGATGTAATTAAAATTATCCATTTTGCATTTCATAATATTCTCTAACAAAGGGTGTATAACCACTAATTTGAGGACTTTTGTCTATTCCTGATGAAAAACCACAGCTAAACAGAAAATTTAGCTTTCAAATATAAGAATCAAGAGAAGCATCAAAAGGTAAACAGCAAAGGGAAATCATAAGGGAATTAATATGTTAAGCTGTTTATATTTCTACATGAGGTGATATTTTCAACTCACAAAAACTTTCTCATTATTAGGGCAGTTAGAAGTTGTATATAAAGATAGAAGGCAGAGGTATGAGTTGAATATGGTGGGATGATAACTAATATAAAATTAAACATGCTATTGATCACCAGATAAAAAGAACTGATGGGGTCTGAATGCAGATTGAAGCATACTCTTTAAACTTGCTTTATTTTTGTATTTTTTTGGTCTATGTTTTCTGTTATAGCATCACTAATATGGAAATATCTTTTGCATGACTACATATGTATAACCTATATCAAATTGCTTGCCTTCTCAGTGAGGGAGGGTGAGAATTTACAAATCAAAATTTAAAAATTAATGTTACAAATTGTCTTTACATGTAATTGGGGGAAAATAAAATAATAAATGTAAAAAAATAAGAAAATTGTACTAAAACAATCTAAAATATTCGTGAATAAAAGCTAGATCATATTCAGTACCTCCTAAAATTACTGTCATTTTGAAAGTAAATCATTGATATAAGTTGTAAGGTAAAGATATTTTCCTCTACTTTAGGAGTCAGAAGCTGCTCACTTGATGATTAGACCCTTTTAGTCCATTTCCCTGTAAGAATGAAAGTTTATAGTGCTCTCAACTTGGCAGTTTACACCTTATCAGCTCCATGCCTGAGGAAAGTTTTGACTATATAAGATGAAGAGTGTCTGCCATTTTAAGATAATTATCCAGTAGGAAAATGGTGTTACTATTATAGTAACGTCTGTTGATCCTGGCTTCACTCTCTGCTTCTTATAGTTCTCACAGTTCATCCTGACCATAGGGCATTGCTCTGGTCAAGTGGCTGTCTAATTAAACAGACCAAACCCCCTAGCCCCGCAAAGTCCAAACCAATAAAACCTAACCGTTAAGCCACTCTCCTTGCCTACCAAATGTCAAACTTCAAGACCAACCACAATCTTCAACCTAGCTATTCATTGTTAACTCACTCTAGTCCCCTTTCCACATTTTATGCTATGGCTAATGCAGATTGTTCCTGCATCCTGAGTTATCCCCACCTATGTATTTACTCCTATTGTTACCTTAGCCTAGGATGCCTAACTATCCATCGGTTCCTGTTAAAATCCAACAGACAGTGCTTATTACAATATCTGGCACATTGGGGGCTGGGGGAGAGGACTGAGTGTTCATATCCAGTGCTCTTTTCATTGTAACATGCAGTGATGTGCCCCAAACCTCTTCTTTGAGGTAAGAAGATTTGGAACCGCGTTGTATTTTGAAGGAGCTACCTTTTCTCTCAGAAGTTCAAGTTTTGTTTATATTCCCTTCTAGGTATGGCCACACGCAAACCCCAGAGCCATCTCAGAGAAGCTTTGGATCAAATGAAACTTCCAAGCAATGACCTACCCAGCAATGCACCTAAACTGGAAATGTGCAATCTTTAGTTTTCTGTAAACTCAAAAATTTCAGTTTCTACACAAACTCCTTCTCATTTCTCAGTTGTTAATGCTTCCAGGCTTCTAAAATCACTCTGTATTTACTAGGTATGTAATTTATATTTGTTTTTCTGTGAACATGTTATTACCTACACCCCAAGAAAATATAAGCTCCCTGAGGGCCGACTTTTTTCTTTTCCTACCTCCCCTGTACCTAGAGCAGGGCATGGCAGAAAGTAGGCACTGAATCACTGGTTGTTGAATGGGATGGAAAATAAGTGTGATTTTTTTAATGGAATCCTCACTTATTTCCAGTTTAGGTCCAAGGTTCTAATTAGATCTGCTGCAGTTGGGCAGGTAACCCTGTTTTTGTTAAATATAAAAGTATTGTCAGAGATTGACATGTGGGGGAAAAATAAAACTTAGCTTCAGAGGAAAAGTAGGAAAACCCAAGATAGGCAAGGTGGCAAGGGAAAGGGGAAAACCATATTAAATCCTAAAAATTTTCCTGTTACTATAAATATTTTGTCTTGTTTTACAAGTGAGTTCTATATGGAAGATGAAAAGAATCTATTAGTTCTTGTATACAGATCTTCTCAATGTAAAATTACTGGAAATGGTTGGAGTCTACCCAGTTAGACTTAGAACCCTATCTCTCCTCTTTTCCCCCCATCAAATGTCCTCCTCTGCTTTTGAGACATATAGGAAAAATGAGGAAAAATAATTATTATGACTCTCAAAACAAAGCTTCCTCCTGCCCCCAACAGCTCAATAGTGCCAATTATCAAGCCTGGGATTTGCTGTTTATTATGCTGGAAAGGGAGAAAAAAGAACATATTTTTATATAATCTATTCTCCAACATCCCAAACAAACCAAGTGTCTATCAAAAACACATCATAATCTCATATGTCATGCCTTCCCTTCCATGAAACTTCAGAGCCACCTCAAGGCTGATTCACAACACACTAGGATCAGGATCTTACTTAGCCCTGGTGCTTGTAGGTACCTACTGGAGCAGGCTGTATTAAAATCAAACTGTATGTAATGAAGTTGAATCATCTTCTACTTGAAAATAAATAGATAAGCAAAGAAACAGATAAATAAATGAATAGATAGATCAATCAATAAATGAAGGGGGGAAAACAAGCACCAAGACACCTGTAGTTCAACTGAAGTAAGTGTAGATCAATTCTACACATACCTCAATAGAACAATTGCCCCCTCCACTCATGCAATGGGTACTCCCCTGGTGGCAACTCCTTAGTTTCCTTTTGTGTTTTCTTCCTCCATTTGATTGTAAGCTCTTTGATGGCAGGGATGGTCTTTTTTTTTTTTAATTTGTATCCCCAATGCTTAGCACAATGCCTGGCACATAATTAATTTACTATATGTAAAATGCTGCCTACTGCATTGTGTTATATTGTTCTGTGACTCCCTTCTTTTCCACAACTACCACATCCCTATTCAAGATCACCTTTCACTCTTCTCTACTGCTGAAGATGGACTTTATACATAATGAGAATTATGGTCCTAGGCATTAAGGGGTTAGGACCATTGGGCAATCTCAGCAAGGAAAGGAAGATTTTCTTTAATGATTTATTTAGGAACTTGACAGTTGCATGAACATCCCTTCTTTATTTTTTTGTTTGTTTTTGTTTTTGGAGGGCATTTGGGGTTAAGTAACTTGCCCAAGGCCACACAGCTAGGTTTTTATTTGTGTGTGCTTTAAGTGTCTGAGGCCAGATCCGAACTCAGGTCCTTCTGACTCCAGGGCCAACGGTCTACTCACTGCGCCACCTAGCCGCCCCTATTTTTTAAATCAATTTTATTTTGTTTTCAATTCCATATTCTTGCTCTCTCCTTTACCTCAACCACCAAAAAGGCATAAGAAATAAAAAATAAAAACATTAGAAAACAAATGTAGTCAAGCAAAATGAATCTCTACATTAATCATATCTAAAAAGAAAACAGAGTATGCTTCAATCTGAAGTCTTGAGTCCATCTTTCTGGAGGTAGATAGCATGTTTTATTATCAGGTCTTTTGGAATTGTGTTGGTCATGGTGCTGGTAAGAGTTTGGAAGTCTTTCAAAGTTGTTGGTTTTTACAACATTGTTGCTATTATATAAACTGTTCTCCTGGTTCTGCTCACCTCACTTTTCATTAATTAATATATTTTGCCAAGATTTTCTGAAACTATCCCCTTCATTAATTCTTACAGCACAGTAGTATTCCATTACATTTATATATATCTTGCTTCCCAATTCCCTAATTGATGATCATCACAATAGTTTCTAATTCTTTGACACCATGAAAAGAGCCTTTTTGTTCAGTGATCTAGGATAGATAGAGTTATGTCCTAGATTTTGGAGTTTGTTAAAGTTTGGATGTGGTGTTCAGAATCAGGATTGCAGTCCCATGAGTAGAGTCAGAGAGTTATGGAAGTGGAGATGTGGTCCAGGGATAAGACCCTTGTAGATTCTTTTGGTAAAGGATGGGCAGAGAAGCAGACTGAATCTCAGACATGCATTCAGCTTTTCTCTTGGCATGCATAGCTTTATGTTTGTGACTTAGTAAAGGTAAAGTAATGGAAATTAACATTCTTGGGCAGCCTTTGTCCAATGGTAGGAATATAGTGGAGTGTGAATTAATATTTATAGATAAAGGAAGCATTTATTCTACTGGTCAGACCTCAAGTATCAATGGCTTAGGGTGCAAAGCCCAGAACAATCATTATCTTGGGATGTATTTCAAGTAGAAGTAAAAGCTGATGGTCAAGGCTACTATACAACTTTAGGCTGGTACTGTAATGCTAGTTTTGGTTTGGTCTAATGTTTAGCACCCTGAGGTTTTGTCCTGATGCACCTTAAGGTCTACTGATCAAGTCCCACTGCAACAGGATCAGTGGGTTTGAGGCTTGATAATTAAGACTTGTTGCAGCGGGGGCTGCTAGGTGGCGCAGTGAGTAGAGCGTTGGCCCTGGAGTCAGAAGGACCTGAGTTCGGATCCGGCCTCAGACACTTAATGCACACACAAACAAAAAAAACCTAGCTGTGTGACCTTGGGCAAGTTACTTAACCCCAATTGCCCTCCAAAAAAAAAGGCAAAAAAAAAGAAAGAATTAGGGGTCACAGTGACCAAATGTGACCAAAATGTAGGGTTAGTTGTTGAGTTGTTGAAGTTGAGTTGTTGAAAGACATAAGAGATGGAATGATAAAAAGATTATGATTGGACAAGGGAATTTTGAAGTTCTTGGACTAAAAGTAGAACAATTGTGGGAGATACATAGCAAGATCAAGCATATTACTATTTTTTGTAAGTGGCTGAGATATAGCTGAAGAGTAGGCCATGGGATCTTGGGAAGAACTGGAAAGTTGGGATATCAGAAGGAATGTCAACATTTATGTTGAATATCCCAAGAGTCTAAGGACAGCAGTTGATGTGGGGAAGGATGCTCTGAGTCTGCCAGAATGTAATAAAAAGGAGGGACAATGTCTCTGGGGGATAATAGATATTACAGCCACCATGATCCAGATTCATGTGCATAATGTGAGACCTCAAGAGGAAAAGGCTGCTGAGTGAACAGTGGGAGAGGGAGAGTCTGAAAGTAGCAATGCGGATCTAGGAGTGTTCCAGGTGTGAGTCAGTGTACAATCAGTCCTGGAAAGGATGGGTAGGATAATGTCATCTTTAGGGAGTGATGAGGGATGTAAGAGGCAAGCAAGACAGAAAGATGTCTAAAACAAAAGGAAGCATGTTAATTTTTGAGTGGGAGTTCCAGAAGCACAATGGTAGGGACAGGTAGGGTGAAACATTGGGGAAATATGGTTGAGGTGATTGGCAATGATACACAGCTGATATTGAGGTTCTGTAGCATAGGAATGGAGAGTCTAAGAAAGGGGTGAGATGAGTCCAGGCAGAGTAGTTATAGATGGGAAGAAGTCTGTTTATTCAGGTAGGTTATTAGAAGATTCCGGGTTTCCTCAGGGTCTAGGTCCTGGAGGTGTCTTGGCACAGGCTTCAACTGTCACAGACTTGTGATGGGTAATATTGCTATGATCTGGAAAGCTTCCTGAAGCCCACCCTTGTGTGCTGAGTAGGAAGTTGTGTTTCCCTGAACAACATCAAAAGCCCAGCCAGGAAAGAGGAGGCTGTGTCTAGAGAAGCAGGAGCAGGTCTTGGTTGTGCTGGTGATGGTGCTGGGGTGGGAAGGAGGACGATTCAAAAATCTCTGAAAACCTTTTACTCATTCTTATAATAATAGCTGGCATTTACACAGCATGTTAAGAATCCCAAAGTGTTTGACATATGGTATCTAGTGAGCAGGTGATATTATTATCCTAGTTTTATAAATGAGGAAATGGAGGCTCCAGAGAAGTTAAGTGGCTTGCTCCGGGTTGCAGTGCTAGAGGGAGGACCTGAACCACAAATTTAGCACTGTGCACACTAGGACACTTAGCTGCTTCCACTTCCTAGTTCTTTTTTCTTTTGAAAAGAATACACTAGACCAGAGGTGCCAGATTTGAGGCCCACAGGCAAAAACTCCTGAGTGCTGGTTGGAGTTAAAATTGGAGTTGGAATTAAAAAGGAATTGGGAAATGTGAAGCAAAATTAATTAAAAATACAATAGAAAATAGAGGTTAATTTATGATTTTATTTGAGTTTGACACCAATTGTACTAGATAGAAACCTCTGTGAAGACAGGAATTATGTCTTTTTTTTTTTTAAAGCAATTGGGGTTAAGTAACTTGCTCAAGGTTACACGGCTAGTCATTATTTATGCGTGGGTGCTCATTTTCTGAGGCCGGATCTGATCTCGGGTCATCCCAACTCCGAGGCCGACGCTCTTACTCACTGCGCCACCTAGCCGCCCCTTTAGGGCAATTGGGGTTAAGTAACTTGCCTAAGGTTACACGGCTAGGTTTTTTTGTTCGTATGGATTAAGTGTCAGAGGCCGGCTCCGAACTCAGGGCCTTCTGATTCCAGGGCCGGCGCTCTATTCACTGTACCACCTAGCCGCCCCAGGAATTATGTCTTAATGATTTTTATCTTCACAGCAACAAGCATAACATGATGAACTGTGGTAGAAAGATAATCCCTATGTTTTACATATAGAAATGAGTGGGCAGATTTCTATTCCTATTAGAAACAGAATCTGCATAACTGTCTTTGGATTAGGGTACTAGACGCCCTAAATAAAGCCTATATACAAATCCTCTTTGCTTCTTCTCCATCACAGACAGAAGATTAAGTAAAACTCAATTTTATTCATGTCTAAAATCTATCTTGCAAGAACATTAGTAAGGCAACAATTACTCAATTGGCAGGTCAAACTACATCCATTCCATTTTATGAGCCTCTGGAACCAAAAAAAAAAACATAACCAAGAGAGCTAGAGTTAACACAAGGTATTCCATCAACCACCTGCAGCTTACAAACTTTTAATGTTGGGGCAAGGTGGCGCAGTGAGTAAGAGCGCCAGCCTCGGAGTTGGGATGACCTGGGATCGAAACTGGCCTCAGAAAATGAGCACCCACACATAAATAAAGACTAGCTGTGTAACCTTGAGCAAGTTACTTAACCCCAATTGCTTTAAAAAAAAAAAAAACCAAAAAAACCTTTTAATGTTAAGGGTTCCTTCCCTGAGAAATCTAGCATGGTGAGGAAACCTATCAGAAATCATGAACCATTAAAATAAACACCTGCTTATATTTCCCAGACGCTTGAGGGGAGTTTGGGGGATCAAGGGACAAAAGAATCAAGGGATTACCCTGGGAAGTTCAGCAGTGGAAAGAAAAAGGTAGAAACATTCAAAGAAATGGGCAGCAAAGTAGAAGAGTGTATAGAGTCTCAACTCTGGAGTCAGGAAAAGTTAAGATCAAATCCAGCCTTAGACACTTATTATTATGTGACCCTGGGCAAATCACACTGTTGAGATCTAGGAGGGTTGTTAACCCTGAAATTCAAGTGGAATGGGTCCTGCCTCAAATGAATTTGACCTAAACCTTCTTTCAGTCAGAGACAAGGTTTATTAGAACACTGGCTGGGGTGTGCAAGATTTTAAGAATCTGTGCTACTGGCCAAATGTTAAGAATCTGAGCCTTGGTCACTCTTAGGGAATCTGAGCACTTTAATGGCGGCAAGATGGATCTTTTATACCTAAGTCTGTGGGAACAGAAAAGGGGTCTAGATGGAATTAAGGAGTGGAGGTCTAGGGTGGGGCCAGGTATAGACAATGAGGGCCCCAATGAAAGGGTAGTTAATTAACTGGGAAAGGCCCAGTTGCTCCAGGTAAATGCCAGGGACCTGGGCCCCATGGGAAAGTCCATGGCTTTTCCTTATTAGGGTTTCAGATCCCATCCCCATAATATAACCCTATTTGCTTCAGTTTCCTCCTCTAAAAAATGAATTGGAAAAGGAAATGGCAAACCACTCCAGTATCCTTCCCAAGAAAATCTCAACAAAGAGTCAGATCCAAGTAAATTGACTCTCAGTGGAGAGATATAATAATATCACCAACTTCAAGAGTAGTGAGAATCAAATTATATTAGTGGCAGATCTGGAATTCACATCCAGGTCCCTTGACAACCAGCCTGGTGCTTTTCCATTCTATGAAAGCAGTCTCTTGAATCAAAGTCTGTCAGACTTCTATAGCTTCTAGAAATGAAGTACACTTCATTCCTTAGGGACATGCATTCTTATCTTCACCCCAGCCATCTTCTTCCCTGTTATGAACCTAGCTCTTTCCCCATTCCTCCTCAGCTTTCCCCCTCTACTCTGAAAATTGTGATAAAATCCACATTACAATAATCTCTGGAAAAGGATGTGTCGATGGATTGCCCTGTTGGCCTATTCACCATTACTGTGGCCTGAAATCAAAATATGTTTCCCTGGCCACCCATTTCCTTTGTTTCTTGCTTCTTTCTCTTTGAAGTTTCGGGAGGGTAAGGACTGTCTCCCTGGCCACCCATTTCCTTTGTTTCTTGCTTCTTTCTCTTTGAAGTTTCGGGAGGGTAAGGACTGTCTACTCTTTAGCACAGGGCTTGGTAATTTTGATAATTTCTTGGATTACAAGAAGACACTTTTTTTAGAAATCTAGATTGTAAAGCCAAGCACTAGAAGCTTTCCAGAGGACTGCTGCTTTGAACAGCTTTCAAGGTTCTTATTACACAGTAATGAATTCTCTATTTATTCAGTAACAAACTAAGACAAAACATTTACAGAAATTAAAATACGGTATTCAGAATTTTATGGCATAACAACTTATCACTAACATGGCTACATAGCTTTCACCAAAGAGGTCACATAGCTTTTTTTTTTTTTTTTAAGCAATTGGGGTTAAGTAACTTGCTCAAGGTTACATGGCTAGTTATATATGTGTGGGTGTTAAGTACTGAGGCAGAACTGATCCCAGGTCATTCTGACTCTGGGGTGGGCACTTTTACTCACTGCGCCACCTAGCCACCCCAGAGGTCACATGATTTTAAGCAAAAGTTAACATTCACTTAGTAAGTCCTTCATTTAGTAAATCCTTATTCCAATCACCCTTAAGGAGGCAAGCCTCCTTAATTGACATAAAGTACAAAGGTCAAAAGTTTTCCACCCCTAGGTCACATTGTCTTAATCTATTCAATCAAAATGTGTTCTTTCTTCTTAATTGGAGATTAGTTTCCAATCACCCTTACTTAGTAAGTCCTTAATTCAATCACCTAAATATAAAGGTCAAAGTTCTCCACCCCTAGTAAATCATGATTTTCTCAGTTTGCATTAAATACCCAAGGAAAGGTTTTTTTCATCTTGACTCGAGGCAGGCTCTAAGCTTCCATGGTTCCTCTTTCATGGTCCCAGCTCCTGCCTGAATATATCCCACTTTCACCTGAGTTCAAAGGCAAACAGCTCTCAGTTCTTTGTCCAGCTTTTTGTGCAGTTCCCTGTCCAGTTCCTGTTCCACACTGAAATTCAATGTCTGGTCCACCTCAAATCCTTCACAGTTTCTGTTCCTGGGAAGACAAAGCTTAACAAAGCCACAATAACATTCATACACATTACCAGCATCCTCATCAATTCATTTTCTGCCTGTGAAATCAACTCAGACCCACCAACAAGGTCTGAGAACTCAACAAAAATCATCAGTATAGTCCCAGGGCCTCTGAAATTGTCAGCAAGACCCTCCTTCAGGATTTTTGTAAATATACAGCAAGAAAATCCTGTTTCAGGGCTTCTGAACCAGCAGCAAGGTCCCAGGGTTTCTATAACAACAGCACCATCCTCTATCAGCAGATGAATCAGACAAAGTAACATCAAAACAGACAAAGTACTGACACTGCAGCCATGCCTCTTCCCAGTTCTCATCTCTTCTCAGTTCTTATCAATTTTCTTCTCAGTTCAGTCCTCAGTTATCAGTTCAGTTCCTGTTACAACAGGCAGTTCCTCCCATTGTGAGGTTCAGAAGTTCTGGATCTTAATACTTAACACAATCATGAACTTGGAACTAAGTGCTAAGTACCTGTTAGCTTGCCAATACAAAGGGATCTTCAATTCCATTACCATTACATAGGTCTATGAATTTTATTTATTTAGGGACATCCTCCCTTCTCCCCAAAGAAGAAACTCCCTCTTCCAATGTATATTGGCAAATGTTTCGCAATTTCGCAACTTCTAGAATTTGCTACTTCACAAAGAGGATAAATGACTTGTCCAGGGTCATGTAGCCACTATAGTGCTTGAGGCTAGATTTGACCATCTCTGAATCCACTATTCCACAGTCTCTCAGTCATTCTGTCTGTTCAGAAAAAATTTACTTTTGGGGAAAAGGACGTATACATACAAAGTATTTATAATAGTTCCTTTTGTGGTGGCAAAGAATGGGAAATTAAAAAGATAGCCATCAGTTGGGGAATGGCTGAACAAGCTGTGGTACATTATTGTGATAGGAAACAATTGTTTTGAATTGAAATGATGATCAGGATGCTTTCAGAAAAACCTAGAAAGAGTCACATGAACTGATGCAGAATGGAGTAAATAGAACCAGGAGAACATTGTACACAGTAACAACAATGTATTCAACTGTGATGACTTGGCTAGTCTCAATAATATAATGATCAACTGTGAATGACTTAGCTATTCTCAGTAATATAATGATCAAGGACAATTCCAAAGGACTTATAATGAAAAATGCTATCTACCTCCACAGAAAGATCTGATGGGAGTCTGGAGGCAGATCAAAGCATACTATTTGTTACTTTTGTGTGTGTGTGTGTTTTTTTTTTACAACATGACTAATATGGAAATATGTTTTATATGATTGCACAAGTATAACCTTATATCAAATCATTTGCCTTCTTAATGAGGGAGGGGGAAGAGAATTTGGAACTCAAAATTTTTAAAACTGAAAAAAATGTCTTTACATGAAATTGAAAAAAATTCATTTAAATGAAACGTGAATTCTTTTTTTTTTTAATTGCCTTTTGGAAATACGGGTCTAAGTTACCTTAGACTCTTCCATCCCTTCTCAACTAAAGTCTCACAAATTTCTTTTTTATAGAATTCAGTTTAAGGCATTCTTTGCAAGAGATCCTGAAGTAGGGAGCTGCTTTCCAGCTCCAAGAAATTGACATAGAAGTGCTACCACAAGTATGGGCACTTTAGGCACAGCTCTAGTGCTCTGTGTCCTCCTCTATTTTTTTCTCCCATTTTTAAAACCAAGAAAAAGTTCATGGGTAGCTTTGGTGACCACAATCCCCTATATCTCTTATCCTGCCTTAGTTTCAAAGGGCATCTCACTACTCAGAATTTCAGAAATAATAAAAAACAATGTATTTAAAAGTTCTCCCAGTTGGGAACACAGATCAACTTTTAGCTCATAAAAATACATCTTCCCTGAAGGACAAACTAAGTTCTAATAAGTAAACAGTAGGGATAAAGCAAGAAAGAAAATAATTCTGTAGAAGAATGTCATTCTCCTCCAAAAGGAATGAAAGCTAGATGTGTGTATTCTCTGATATTGAACCACCACTGAGACTCTAGGCATCTGTGTTCAACTATTATGACACCACAGAGCATCACCTGACCATGGCCTATAGGAGTACAAATAATAGCCAGTGCAGGATAAACACAGAAATGATCCTGTACCAGGAATTTGATACATTAAAAAATTGTTCTTATAAACTACATCACATCAATCCTTTCAGAATAGGATTGTCTTTTGGAAAGCATTGAACCTATCTGGAGCCTTTAGTCCCAAACTTACTTCCAATTCCTGTTAAAGGAACATTTGAACCACAGTCCCTGATAAATAGATTAGAAGGAGCTTGTGTACATGTGTTAGACAGAAATAAAAGTGTGTATATGTGAAAAATTATTTTTATAGCATCCATTTGTAAAAATGACCATAATATAATTTATTGGGGTGGCTAGGAGAAGCAAAGAGATAATAAAAGGAAAAACATTTGGGTAACCATCTTTCTTGTCCTTATTTATTCTGACCACAGAATATTCAAGCGTTGTGCCTAACTTTGCTCCCTCCTCCTATTCTTGTCCTTTACTTACTAAATTTCCATTATTATTTCCTTAACTAGTTTGTAAGCTACTTTGGGGCAGGGATTGTGTCTTGCTCATATTTATATCCCTCTCAGTTCCTAATCAATGTACACATATGATTTCTTAGTAAATTTGTATTAAACCAATGATTAGTTGTACTAAGCTCATCTGACTACTAATTGTCACTGGGGTTCAAGGGACCCTTAAATTTGGGGAATATAATCAGCAGGGGCTAATCAACCCTGAAACTCCACAAAGGGTACCCAGAGAATCCTGGTGAAGGATATATCATACCTGGCTCACAGGCAGTCAGGTCAAGAGTAATCACTGTTACAGAGTTGATATGAGAATTTTTTCCACCAGGAGAAGTATAAGGATAGAATAACAAAAAAGGGAAAAAATAAAAGGAAAAATGAGGATCATTGAGGAATCTTTTTTTAATGGAGAAAAGAGAATAAAAAGTTAGAAAGAAGCACAGGCAAGATGGAAAATTTTGAAGACCACAAGTTGAATTACATATTTAAAAAGAAAAGCAAGCTCTACTTGAGACCTTCACTTTCATGCAAATCATTGTTTTCTTTTCTACTTCATTTATGAAAAAGCTCATTTGAATTTGCTAAGTTTAGAATATAAATAACAATTTAAAAAGAAAGTATTCACATCAATGGAATAATGGATCTTTTGATGTTGTGAAATGCTGAAGTACAGAAATCAACATGTTCTTTCTCTCTCTCTAGCACTGTGGAGTGGCATAACTGCCTCAGTTAAAATATTTTTCAATCCCATGGGCATGGCAGATTTTAAAGGACAGTCTTATGAGAAGGAAGAATAATTGACATAAAAACAGATGTGTGGAGGACCTTAAAATACTTTTCTGTCCTTTTGGAAGCCATTCACCTATCATCTGCCTGATTAAAAGACAAGACTATAGTGTAAAAAGGAAGTGAGAACATGAGGGAAGACTTTTCCTTCCATGTTGTGTCATCATCTCTCACATTAAAATATAAGATCCTTGAGGGCAGAGATAATTTTAGCCCTTTCTTATATTCCTAGTCTTCCTACATTATACTCCCCACTTGCACTCTTCAATCTAGTGAATTGACATCTTTGCTGTTCCTTGGACACAATACTCCATCTCCCTATTAAAGGAGATGAGATATTTCACTGGTTCCAAAAGATAGGTTTCATGATTTTAACTCCTTAAAATAACAAGTAAGACATAAACTCAGGCCCAACCTTGAGATACATACAAGCTTATCTTTTGGATTTATGAGGGGCAATCAATTGTGAATCTTTATAGTCAACATGCATTTATTAAGCCTTTACTTATTTGCTAATCACTAGGGATACAAAGAAAGGCAAAAAATGTTTCCTACTATTAAGGAACTCACAGACCAATGGAGGAAAAACATACCAACTATATACCAACAAGATATATATGGAATAAATTTGAGGTAGTCTGAAAGGGAAAGAACTAAAAGTAAGCAAGACTAGAAAAGGCATCTTGCAGAAGTTGGGCCTTTATGTGAGACTTGAACAATTTCAGAGGCAGAGATGAAGAGGGACAGCATTTGTAGGCATGGATGACACCAACAGTGCATTTGTCATTTATATTTTCTGTCCTATTAACCAATCTAATAGGTATAAAGTAGTACCTCAGAATCGTTTTAATTTGCATTTCTCCTATCAATAGTGAGTTAGAATATTTTTTCTTATGGATATAGATAGCTTTAATTACTTCATGTGAAAACTGATCATATCTTTTGATCATTTACTATTAGGGAATTTTTAAAATATATTTTTATAATTATAAGTTTTTTATTAATTGGACTCAGTTCTCCATATGTTTGAGAAATGAGGCATTTATCAGAGAAACTTGATTCAAAATTTTTTCACATCTACTATTCTATTTCCCTCCATCCTATCCTGGCTGTTTATTCTATTCTCTCTCTCTATTTACCCTGTTCCTCCTCAAATGTTTTCTTCTGACTATCCCTCCCCCAATTTGCCCTCCCTTGTTCTACCACCCTCCTCTTATACCTTTCTCCACCTACTTTCTGTAGGGTAAGATAGATGTTCATACAAAATTGAGGGTGTATGTTATTCCTTCTGTGAGCCAATTCTGATCACATTAAGGTTCACTAACTCCCCCTCACTTCCCACCTCTTCCCCTCCACTGTAAAAGTTCTCTCTTCTTTTATGTAAAATAATTTATCACCATTATGGCTCACCCTTACTCTTTATCACAATACATTCCTCTCTCACCCCTTAATTTTATTTTTTTTCATTAAACAAAAGCTTTATTAACTTCTGTTTTACATCATTCATTTCTGCCAGATTTTGAGTTACAATTTTTCCCCCGTTTTTCCCCTACCCACCCTCCCAGAATAGCAGTCCCACAAGATATCGCTTCCTCCAATCTGCTCTCTCCCATATCTTCTCCCATACCCCCTTCGACTTTTCCGTTAGAGGAAGGTGAATCTTTGTGTCCCAATGCCTGCACATCTTATCTCCCAATTACAAGCAAAAGAGTATTAATAATAGTATTTATATATATTTGAAACATTTAATCTTAAGACCTTGAATTTCAGATCCATTTCTTTCCTCCCTTGTCACCCATTCCCTCTTGGGAGATAAGTAATTCAGTATATGTTGTACATGTTTAGCTATGCAAAACATTATCATAGTAGATATATTGTACAAGGCTGCTTATAATTCCCTCCCACTCATCCCACCCCCCACCTGGTCCATTCCCTACATGATCCTGTCCCTCTTCTATAGTAGGTACTTCCAACCTCCCCTCCCCCCAAGGATGCCCTCCCATCCATCATCCCTCCTCTCATCCCCCTTCCCCCTATTCTGCTGCAGGTTGAGATATCCCATTTAGTATGTATGTCATTCTCTCCCTGAACCAAATTCAATGAGAATGTGGTTTTGCCTTTTTGCCTTCCTATTCTCCCCCTCCCTTGCAACCACTTCCCCTTGCTTCTTCTACATGAGATCGTTTACCCTACCCTGTCTCTCCCCATCTCCTCTTGCCACTTTCCTCTCTCATCTCATAATTTCACCCCTTGAGTATTCTCCCTTTCCAACAAATTCAACCTATGCCCTCTATCCATGTATAACTGTAAACATATATACACACATTCACATATGTATTCATACAACCACACACCCTTCTTCCATTATTTTCATACTGAGAAAAGTTTCATGAGTCACAGTTATTGTATTTCCATGTAGGAATGTAAATAGGTCAACTTGGATAAGTTCCTTTTGATTTCTTTTCCCTGATTACCTTCTCAGGCATCTCTTGCTTCTTGGGTCTGGATGTCAGATTTTCTATTCAACTCTGTTTTTTTCCTCAAGAATGCTGGAAAGTCCTCTATTCCACTGAATGACCATATTTTCCCCTGAAACAAAATACTCAGTTTTGCTGGGTAGGTGACCCTTGGGTTCAGTCCCAGCTCTTTTGCCCTCTGAAATATCATATTCCATGCCCTTGTATCCCTCAGTGTAGAAGCTGCCAGTTCCTGTGCTATTCTGATTGTGTTTCCACAATATTGAAATTGTTTCTTCCTGGCTGCTTGGAGTATTTTCTCCTTGGTCTGGGGATTTTGGAACCTGGCTATAATATTCCAGGGAGTTTTCTTTTTGGGATCTTTTTCAGGAGGTGATCAGTGGATTCTTTCAACCTCTATTTTGCCCTCTGGATCTAAAACATCAGGGCAGTTTTCCTTGAGAATTTCTTGAAGGGTGATTTCTAGGTTCTTTCTTTGATCATGGCTTTTGGGTAGTCCAATAATTTTTAAATTATCTCTCCTGGATCTATATTCCAGGTCAGTGGTTTTTCCTGTGAGATATTTCACATTGCCTTCTATTCTTTCATTTGTTTGGATCTGCTTAACAGCATCTTGATTTCTCATAAAGTCATTAGCTTCCATTTGCTCCAGTCTAACTCTGAAGGAATGAATCTCCTCAGTGAGCTTTCGATATTCTTTTTCCATCTGGCAAATTTGGCTTTTTAAGGCATTCTTCTCCTCATTGCCCTTTTGAGCCTCCTTTGCCATTTGAGTTAGTGTATTTTTTAAGGTGTTGTTTTCCTGAGTCAGGCTGTTAACCCTCATTTCATACTTTTCCTGCATCGTTCTTATTTCTCTTCCCAATTTTTCCTCCACTCTCTTATTTGATTTTTAAAGTCCTTCTTAAGGTCCTCTATGGCCAGTAACTCGCTCATATTTTCCTTTGGGACTTTTGGAGCAGGATTTCTGACCTCACAGTCCTCTTCCTATTCTATGCTTTGATCCTCTTTGCTCCCAAAATAGGAGTCTAATATTGCATTTTTCTGTTTTATTTGTTTCCTTTGCCTTGGCATGTTGCCACTTAATTATTTGACTTTTGGGCTTGTTGCCACAGTAGGATTCTGCCACCAGACAGGGGAGCTTCCTCCCGAATGTGTGGACAGACAACTTCCATTTCTGGCAAGCTGGAAACCCGCCCCACAACCTCCCCCCCAGACCACAGTCCAGATCCAGGGAGGTTAAAGCAAGAGAGATTACCCCCCAAGACTGATCATTGGATCTCCCTACAGTTTGCCGGCCAGGAGCTGGAGCTGCCACTGAAAACTACAAAATGGCGTGTCTCCTCAGTGGCTTCTAGCCCCCAGGGGAGGAAGCCGACGAGTTCCCCAAATACTGGTCCCAAAGTCCATAGGGCACTAACCTCTCACTTTGTCCTAGGCATGTGTATGTTGATAATTCTGGAGTCGCCACAGCTACTGGTGTTCTGGGGTCCCTCCAGGCAGTTGCTGGCCCGGCTGCCCTGGGGCTAAAACCTTGTCTCAGGTGGACCTGGGCTCCACTATCCCCATGCTGTGCTGTGCTGTGCTGCAGCAGCTGGCTCCAAGACAGCTGCGCTGGTCCTTCCTTCAGGGCTGCTGGGCTGTCCTCAGCAGAAGGTTAGCTTCTCTGTGTTGTTCTGTGGGTGCTGGGACTCCAGCTTTCAGTCTTTCAGAGTCCCCTTTTACATAGTTTGGAGGTGATCTGGCGGGAGAGTGCCTTGGAGGTGCTGTTTCTACTCCTCCATCTTGGCTCCACCCCCCCCGATTTGTAAATATTCTTGCAAAAAGTCACATCGATCTATAGGCTCAAACTCCAGCAACATTCTTTAAAAAGTATTTTCCTGTGTGCATTTATGATTTCAATGCAAAGACATAGTATGTTATTTTGTGCTAAGGGAAAATTTTGTGATGCTTACTAAGGAATTGGAAAGAAACAGGATTATGATAAACCTGAGCTATAGGCACAAGTTTAGATCATTTTTCAGAGGTGAGGAGCTTGTGACTACATTTGGCCCTCTAGGTTCTCAGGTGTGGCCTTTTGACTTAATCTAAACTTCATAGAACAAATTCCCTTAATAAAAGGATTTATTCTGTAAAACTTAGACTCAGTCAAAAGGCCACATTGAAATATGTAGAAGTCTACATGTGGTTTTGAGGCCACAGTATCCCCACCCCTGACAGCTACACTCTCTCTCTTCCAGCCCCATCTTACCCTCATTGCCCACATGACCCAATTCCAGGAAAGTCTCTTGCCAGTAGGAGGAGTAATAATATCAGGAATCAAAGCTGGCCAAATGTCCAAATGTGAGGTCACTGCATCAAGCAAATTTCCAGTAGTATCAGGGGTCAGAAGCCTGCTCTATTTATATTCCTACAACTATTTGCATTCCTACATGGAAAAACATTAACTGTAGATTATGAGACTTTTCCTCAGTATGAGTATAGTTGAAGGGATCATAAATGCATATATGTGTATGAATACATATATATGTGAATGTTTCTATGTGTGTGTATATGTATGCATAGACAGAAGGCACAGGGTGAGTTAAATATGAAGGTATTTTGATCGGAAAAGTAAAATTAAGAGGTGAGAGAGGAATGTATTGGGAGAAGGAGAAAGGGAGAGATAGAATAGGGTAAATTGCCTCATATAAAAGAGGTGAGAGAAAATAGTTATTATGGAGCGGAAGAGAAGGAAGGAGAAAGAGGATGAGTAAACCTTACTCACACTGAATTTGGCTTAAGGAGGGACTAACAGACACACTCAATTGGGTATCTTACCCTACAGGAAAGTAGGGGAGAAGGGGATAGGAGGGGGAATGATAGAAGGGAGGGCAGATTGGGGAAGACGGTAGTTAGAAGCAATCATTTTGGAAAGGGACAGGGTTAAAGGAGAAAAGAGAATAAGTAGGGGTTGGGATATGATGAAGGGAAATATAGTTAGCCTTTCATAACATAACAATTATGGAAATGTTGTGTGTAATTCCTTGTCTTCCCAGTGGGGGTGGGTGGAAGGGAAGAAGGGGAAGAATCCGGAAATCAAAGTTTTAAAAACCAATGTAAAAATGTTTGTTTCTTTTTTTACATGCATCTGGGAAATAAGATATAACGGCACTGGGGTAGAGAAATTCATCTTGCCCTACTAGAAAGTTTGTTGGGGGTATGCAGGAGAATATAAGAGAAAAAAGACTGGGGGAAGGGGAATTCAGTAGGCTTGCTATATTGGGGTAGGGAATAGGTGAAAGATGGGAGGAAATTTGTAACTCAAAATCTTGTAGAAATGAATGTAGAAGACCAAAAATAAAGAAATAATATATTATATTTATAATTGATTCTTCCTTTGATCCAACTCAAGAATCAGACTGACTTACCATATGGGAATTTGCTTGCACAGAACTGTCTTCTTCTGTTATTTCTTCCATTATAGGTTCCATATTTGCTTCAGACATTGTGGTTGTAAACTTTTTCATTTTGTCAAGCACTTCCTTCACCTGAAAAGTATTCGGCCAAAAGGATTATGCCATTTTTCATGTTATTCCATCCTTTTCCTCTCCAACTTTCAAATCTCAGTTTCCTAAGTAGCTGGTTTTGTACATTTTAAACCTACATCTCTGTGCTCTCTGCTCTCTAATTAACCTTCCAAGATCTATTCACTAAATGAATATTGAGGCACAAATTCCACAATCCATTATTGTGAGGAATAAGAATATGGCAAGGGAGAGGGGCAGAGCCAAGATGGCGGTATTGAAACAGGACCTTGGAGCAGCTCCAGCTCCCCACTCCCCCAATCCATGTAAAAGCAGGCTCTGAACAAACTTTGGAGCTACCAAAACCACAAAATGGCATAGAGAAACTAATCTCCCACTGAGGACAGCCTGGCAACCAGGCAGGGAGCGGCCAGCCCAGTGCTCTGGGAGCAAACCCCAGTGAGAGTGAGCCAGAGGTTTTAGCCCCAGGGCTGGCCTGACCAGCAGCCAGCTGGAGGGACTCCAGAACACCAGCAGCTGTGGCATTTCCCCAAATTATCAATACATAGATGCTAAGGACAAAGTGAGTGTTCAGTGCACTGAGGATTTTGGGATCCACTAGTTGGGAGTGAGGTTGGCCTTTGCCCCCAGGGCGAGAAGCCAGTGAGATGTTTGGGCACAGCCTGCACCACTTTGTAACATCAGCTCTTGGTCTGTGGATTTTAGGGGAAACTGTGACCAGTCTGGGGGATAATCACTCTTACTTTAACCTGCTTGGATCTGGATTGCAGACTAGGGTGGAGGTCCTGGGGTATGTAAACAGCTTTCCAGAGTGTGTGGAGGCTGCAGAGGTCACCCAACTAATGGCTCTGGCAGCTGAGAAAACCCCAGTGTTTGGGAAGGAAGCTCCCCTGGTTGGTGTCAGAGTCCTACTGTGGCGAAAAGCCCAGGGCTCAAGTGACTGAGTGGCAACATGAGTAGGCAAAGGAAACAAAATAAACAGAGCGCCCCAACTTTATACTCCTACTTTGGTGACAAAAAGGATCAAAGCATGGAACAAGAGGAAGACAGTAACGTCAGGACTCCTGCACCAAAAGCTTCTAAGAAAGATACAAGCTTGGTTACTGGCCATAGAGGACCTTAAGAAACAAATAAAAGAAGTGGAGGAAAAATTTGGGAGAGAAATGAGAACGATGCAAGAAAATTATGAAATGAGAGTCAACAGCCTGACTGAGGAAAATAAACACCTTAAAAAATAAACTAACTCAAATGGCAAAAGAGGCTCAAAAAGGAAATGAGGATAAGAATGCTTTAAAAAGCCGAATTTGCCAGATGGAAAAAGAATCTCAAAAGCTCCCTGAGGAGAATCATTCCTTCAGAATTAGATTGATTTCATTGCATTAGATCCCAATTTTCTCTGAATTCATTATGCATGTAGGTGGCACTATGGATACTGGACTTGGACCTGAGTACTGGACCCTGAATTGGGAAGACCTATGTTCAAATGCACCCTGAGATATTTGCTAGCTGTTTGATTCTGGGCAAATGAGTTAGGTTCAGTTTCTTTATCAGCAAAATGGGAATGATAATAGCTCCAACCTCCCAGTATTGTTGTGAGGATTAAATGGGGTGATATTCAACATAATAATTTTTCTTATGTAAAAATAATATTGCATTATATTAATAAATGACAATTTGTTTAAAAAAAAGAATTAGATTGGAGCAAATAGAAGCTAGTGACTTTATGAGAAATCAACATGCTGTTAAACAGATCCAAGCAATTGAAAGAATAGAAGACAATGTGAAATATCTCATAGGAAAAACCACTGACCTGGAAAATAGATCCAGGAGAGACAATTTAAAATTTATTGGACTACCCGAAAGCCATGATCAAAGAAAGAACCTAGAAATCACCCTTCAAGAAATTCTCAAGGAAAATTGCCCTGATGTTTTAGACCCAGAGGATGAAATAGAAGTTGAAAGAATCCAGAGATCACCTCCTGAAAAAGATCCCCAAAAGAAAACTCCCAGGAATATTATAGCCAGGTTCCAGAATCCCCAGATCAAGGAGAACATACTACAAGCAGCCAGGAAGAAACAATTTCAATATTGTGGAAACACAATCAGAATAGCACAGGATCTGGTTATTAATACTCTTTTGCTTGTAATTGAGAGATAAGATGTGCAGGCATTGGGGCACAGAGATTCACCTTCCTCTAATGGAAAAGTCGAAGGGGGTAAGGGAGAAGATATGGGAGAGAGCAGATTGGAGGAAGCGATATCTTGTGGGACTGCTACCATGGGAGGGGGGGCAGGGGAAAAACGGGTGAAAATTGTAACTTAAAATCTGGCAGAAACCAGAAGTTAATAAAGCGTTTGTTTAATAAAAAACTTGTATAAGTCTCTCCAGGTAATTATGAAGTCCATCACCTCCTCGTTTCTTATAGCACAATAATATTCCATTACATTCATATACCACAACTTGTTTAGTCATTCCCCAATTGATGGGCACCCCTTTAGTTTCCAATTCTTTGCAACCACAAAAAGGGCTGCTAAAAATATTTTTGTACATATGGGTCTTCCTCCCACTTCTATCATCTCTTTGGGATATAACCCTAAAAGTGGTATTGTTGGGTCAAAGGGTATGAAATTATTTATAATCCTTTGGGCATAATCCCAGATTGCTCTCCAGAATGGTTGATAAGTTCACAACTCCACCAGCAATGTATTAGTGTTCCAATTTGTCCACATCCTCTCCAGAATTTGTCATTTTCTTGTTTTGTCATCTTAGCCAATCTGACTGGAGAGATGTGGTATCTCAGTGTTGTTGTGATTTGCATTTCTCTAATTAATAATGATTTAGAGCATTTCTTCATATGCTTATAGATATCTTTAATTTCTTTCTCTGAAAACTGCCTGTTCATATCCTTTGACCATTTATCAACTGGGCAATGACTTGTATTCATATAGATTTGGCCCAATTCTCTATAAATTTAAGAAATGATTCCTTTATCAGAGACACAAGTTGTAAAAATTCTTTCCCAATTTCACACCTCCCTCTTGATCTTGGTTACATTGGCTTTGTTTGTACAGAAGCTTTTCAATTTAATGTAATCAAAATTATCCATTTTGCATTTTATAATGCTCTCTAATTCTTGTTTGGTCCTAAAATCGTCCCCTCTCCATAAATCAGTCAGGTAATCTATTCCTTGCTTTCCCCAGATTGCTTACAGTATCATCCAGTATCATCCTTTATACCTAGTTCATGCACCCATTTAGACTTGATTTTGGTATATGGTGTTAGATGGTGATCTATGCCCACTTTCTGCCATACTGTATTCCAGTTTTCCCAGCAGTTTTTGTCAAATAGTGCATTCTTATCCCCAAAACTGGGGTCTTTGGGTTTATCAAGCAATAGATTATTATATTCATTAACTGCTTGGTCTCCTGAACCCAGTCTACTCCACTGATCCACTACTCTACTCCTCTGCCATTACAAAGCAGTTTTGATGACTGCTACTGTATAATACGGATTAAAATCTGGCAAAGCTAGTCTACCTTCCCTAGCATTTCATTTCATTAATTCCCTTGATATTCTAGACGGTTTGTTTTTCCAAATAAATTTTGTTATCATTTTGTCTAATTCTAAAAAATAGTTTTTTGGTAATTTGATTGGTATGGCACTAAATATATCATTTCGTTTGGGTAAAATTGTCATTTTTATTATATTAGCTCGACCCAGCCACGAGCAATTGATATTTTTCCAATTAGTTAGATCTGATTTTATTTGTGTGAGAAGTGTTTTGTAGTTGTGATCATATAGATTCTGGGTTTGTTTTGGCAGGTAGCTTCCTAAATATTTTATAATGTCTACAGTGACTTTAAATGGTCTCTTTCTATCTCTTGCTGTTGAGTTTCATTAGAGATATACAGGAATGCCAAGGATTTATGTGGGTTTATTTTATATCCTGCAACTTTGCCAAAATTATTTATTGTCTTAAGTAGTTTTTTACTTCATTCTTTGGGATTCTCTAAGTATATCATCATATCATCTGCAAAGAGTGATAGCTTGGTCTCTTCCTTGCCTAATTTGATTCCTTTGATTTCTTTTTCTTCTCTAATTGCTACTGCTAACATTTCTAGTACCAGATTGAATAAGAGAGGTGATAGTGAACACCCTTGTTTCACTCCTGATCTTATTGGAAATGCTTCTAGTTTATCCCCATTGCATATAATACTTGCTGATGGTTCTAAATAGATGCCATCAACTATTTTAAGGAAGGCTCCATTTTTTTTTTAAAGCAATTGGGGTTAAGTAACTTACCCAAGGTCACAAGGCTAGGTTTTTTTGTTTATGTGGGTTAAGTGTCTGATTCCGGATCCGAACTCAGGTCCTTATTACTCCAGGGCCAGCGCTCTACTCACTGTGCCACCTAGCCGCCCCTAGGAAGGCTCCATTTATTCCTATACTTTCTAGTGTTTTTAATAGGAATGGATGTTGTAATTTGTCAAAAGCCTTTTCTGCATCTATTGAGATAATCATGTGGTTTCTGATAGTTTTATTGTTGATATGCTCAATTATACTGATGGTTTTCCTAATATTAAACCATCCTTGCATTCCTGGAAAAAATCTTACCTGATCAAAGTGCATTATTTTTGTGATAAGTTGTTGGAGTCTTTTGGCTAATATTTTATTTACATCTAAACTTTTTTTTTTGCATCTAAACTCATGAGGGAAATTGGTCTATAATTTTCTTTCTCTGTTTTATCTCTTCCTGATTTAGGAATCAGTACCATATTTGTGTCATAGAAAGAATTTGGTAAGACTCCTTCTTCAGTGATTTTTCCAAATACTTTGTAGAGTACTGGAATCAATTGTTCTTTAATGTTTGATAGAATTCACTAGTAAACCCATCTGGCCCTGGAAATTTTTTCCTAGGGAGTTCATTGATGGCTTGTTTGATTTATTTTTCTGAGATGGAGTTATTTAGGTAATTCACTTCCTCTTCAGTTAATCTTTCCTTGAGAATTTCTTGAAGGGTGATTTCTAGGTTCTTTCTTTGATCATGGCTTTCAGGTAGTCCAATAATTTTTAAATTATCTCTCCTGGATCTATTTTCCAGGTCAGTGGTTTTTCCCATGAGATATTTCACATTGCCTTCTATTCTTTCATTTGTTTGGATCTTGCTAACAGCATCTTGATTTCTCATAGTCACTAGCTTCCATTTGCTCCATTTTAACTCTGAGGGAATGAATCTCCTCAGTGAGCTTTTGAGATTCTTTTTCCATCTTGCAAATTAGGCTTTTTAAGGCGTTCTTCTCCTCATTCGTTCTTCTCCTCATTGCCCTTTTGGGCCTCCTTTGCCATTTGAGTTAGTCTATTTTTTAAGTTGTTGTTTTGCTCAATTATCAGTAGTTTACAGGTCCCCTATTTCATTGACTGAACATCTCCTTCCCTGAAAGATTATGCCCAGTTTTGCTGAGACGGAAGCTCCCCTGTCTTGAGCTCTTCCAAAAAGCTGTTTTGGGTTTGAGACCAATTCATATTCCCCT
>WOXC01003813.1:0-51304 GCA_011680675.1 Gymnobelideus leadbeateri
TTCCTTGAGAATTTCTTGAAGGGTGATTTCTAGGTTCTTTCCTTGATCATGCCTTTCAGGTAGTCCAATAATTTTTAAATTGTCTCTCCTGGATCTATTTTCCAGGTCAGTGGTTTTTCCATGAGATATTTCACATTGCCTTCTAATCTTTCATTTGTTTGGATCTGCTTAACAGCATCTTGATTTCTCATAAAGTCATTAGCTTCCATTTGCTCCAGTCTAACTCTGAAGGAATGAATCTCCTCAGTGAACTTTTGAGATTCTTTTTTCCATCTGGCAAATTCGACTTTTTAAGGCATTCTTCTCCTCATTGCCTTTTGGGCCTCCTTTGCCATTTGAGTTAGTCTATTTTTTAAGGTGTTGTTTTCCTCAGTCAGGCTGTTGACCCTCATTTCATACTTTTCCTGCATCCTTCTCATTTCTCTTTCCAATTTCTCCTCCACTTCTCTTATTTGATTTTTAAAGTCCTTCTTAAGGTCCTCTATGGCCTGCAACCCGCTCATGTTTTCCCCTGGGCCTTTTGGAGCAGGACTTCTGACCTCACAGTCCTTTTCCCACTCTATGCCCCCAAAATAGGAGTCTAGGGTTGCATTTTTCTGTTTCCTTTGCCTTGGTATGTTGCCACTTAATTACTTGACTTTTGGGCTTGTTGCCACACTATGGCTTTAAGGCCAGCTAGAGGAATTTTCGTCCTGAATGTGTGGGGGGCAACTTCCGTTTCTGGCAAGCTGTAAACCCACCCACAACTTCCACCCTAGATCACAATCTAGATCCAGGGAGGTTAAAGCAAGAGCGATTACCCCCAAGACTGATCGCTGGATCTCCCCACGATTTGTAGGCTGGGAGCCGGAAATGCCTCTGAAAACTACAAAATGGCGTGTCTCCTCAGCGGCTTCTAGCCCCCAGGGGAGGGAGCTGACGCATTCCCCAAATACTGTTCCCAAAGTCCATAGGACACTAACCTCTTACTTTGTCCTAGGCATGTCTATGTTGATAATTCTGGAATCGCCACAGCTCCTGGTGTTCTGGGGTTCCTCCAGCTGGCTGCTGGCCCTGCCGCCCTGGGGCTAAAACCTCGGCTCAAGCGGACCTGGGCTCGGCTCGGCTAGGCTCCTGCACTCTGCGCGCTGCCGGCTCCCAGACCGCTGTGCTGGTCCTTCCTGCAGGGCTGCTGGGCTGTCTTAAGCGGGAGGTTAGCTTCTCTGTGTCGTTCTGTGGGTGCTGGGGCTCCAGAAGTTGTTCAGAGTCCTTTTTTACATAGTTTGTGGGGAATCTGGGGGCAGAGAGGCTTGGACGAGCTGTTTCTACTCCGACATCTTGGCTCTGCCCCCCTTGTATCAGTTTTTATGAATTTTTCTGATGTTTCTCTGAATTCCTCATATCAGTCACTTCTCATGATTAGATAATATTCCATTATAATTATATGATATATTGACTTATGCCATTCCACAATCATTAGATTTTTATTACCCCCTCCCCTACCCAGTTCCATGTTACAACAAAAGTGTTCCTAGGAGTATTTTAGTATTGACAGAACTTTTCTCTCCAATGTGTGTGTGTGTGTGTGTGTGTGTGTGTGTGTGTGTGTGTGTGTGTTTGTGTGTGTTTCCATCAGTGAGATCTATGTATTACATAATATGGGCATTTTGGTCATTGTATTTTCAAAATATACTTCCAAATTTTCTTCTAGAATGCTTAGACCAATTTACAGCTCTACCAAAAAAGTACCTGTCTTTTCATAGTCCCTCCAACTTGAATTATTTACCTCTTTTTGTCATAATTGTTAATGTTTTCGTTGTGTAGGGAAATCAAATAGTTTAATTTAAATTTATTTTCTGTTTGGGATTTGGAACACTTTCTCATGTGGTTGATAGTAATTTGCAATTCCCCTGAGAAATGGTTGCTTATATCTCATAACTTACTGATTGGGTTTTATATCAAGCAATTGATCAATCAATCTATACGTGGCTCAATATGTCATTGATAAGTCATATATTATGTCTATGAAAACTCGTGTAAGATAGAGTATGAGATATTTAATTAAAAGATTTTTCACCAGTTAATACTTCCTTTTATCTTGGTACTGTAGATTCTGTTAAACTAAATGCTTTTCAATTTTACCTGATTAACACTGTTTACTTTATCTTTTGTGATTTCTACTTTTCCCACTTTAATTTAGTTCTTTACTGAGACATAGTAGTGAAAAGTGACTCCTCCATCTTTGATTCAATTATTTATATTTCAGAGGAATACTTTGGATCAAAATGTTGTGGCATATTGTCTAGTTGTTATTCTTTTTCATAAATATGTTGTTTTGTGATTTGTTCTTTAACTGACTCTTTAATCAGTTAAAAAACATCCACTTAGATTTGTATCTTTTACTGTTGTTTCATGTACTAATTACAAATTTATTATATTTTGTCAGTAAAGAATATGATATTTCTTCATTTTTGCACTTATTAATTTTTATGCTTAACATATGATCTATTTTTTTTAATATTTTGTTATATTTTATTTTATTTTTTTTCCTTTAAACAAATACTTTATTAACTTCTGTTTTACATCATTCATTTCCGCCAGATTTTGAGTTACAATCATTTTCCCCCCATTATTCCCCTACCCAACCTCCCAGAATAGCAGTCCCACAAGATATCGCTTCCTCCAATCTGCTCTCTCCCATACCTTTTCCCATACCCCCATCGGCTTTTCCATTAGAGGAAGGTGAGTCTTTGTGTCCCAATGCCTGCACATCTTATCTCCCAATTACAAGCAAAAGAGTATTAATAATAGTATTTATATATATTTGAAACATTTAATGTTACGACCTTGAATTTCAGATCCATTTCCTTCCTCCCTTGTTACCCATTCCTTCTTGGGAGATAAGTAATTCAGTATATGTTGTACATGTCTAGCTATGCAAAACATTATCATAGTAGATATATTGTTCAAGGCTGCTTATAATTCCCTCCCACTCATCCCACCCCCCACCTGGTCCATTCCCTACATGATCCTGTCCCTCTTCTATAGTGGGTACTTGCAACCTCCCCTCCCCCCGAGGATGCCCTCCCATCCATCATCCCTCCTCTCATCCCCTTCCCCTCTATCCTGCTGCAGGTTGAGATATCCCATTTAGTATGTATGTCATTTTCTCCCTGAACCAAATTCAATGTGAATGTGGTTTTGCCTTTTTAGCCTTCCTTATTCTCCCCCTCCTTTGCACCCACTTCCCTACATGAGATAGTTTACCCTACCATGTCTCTCCCCATCTCCTCTTGCCACTTTCCTCTCTCACCTCATAATTTCATCCCTTGAGTATTCTCCCTTCCCAACAAATTCAACCTATGCCCTCTATCCATATATGACTGTAACCATATACACACACATTCACATATGTATTCATATGACCACACCCCCTTCTTCCATTATTTTCATAGTGAGAAAGATATCATCAGTCACAGATGTTGCTTTTCCATATAGGAATGTAAATAGTCCAACTTTGATAAGTTCCTTTTGATTTCTTTTCCCTGATTACCTTCTCAGGCATCTCTTACTTCTTGCATCTGGATGTCAAATTTTCTATTCAACTCTGGTTTTTTCCTCAATAATGCTTGAAAGTCCTCTATTCCACGGAATGACCATATTTTCCCCTGAAACAAAATACTCAGTTTTGCTGGGTAGGTAACCCTTGGGTTCATTCCCAGGTCTTTTGCCCTCTGGAATATCATATTCCATGCCCTTCGATCCCTCAGTGTAGAAGCTGCCAGGTCCTGGGCTATTCTGATTGTGTTTCCACAATTGATTGTGATTCTCCATATGATCTATTTTTGTAAAAGTATTGCATCATGTTGAGATATATTTGATATATAATATCCCAATTTAAAAGATTCATGTTTTCCAAATACAACTTTTCTGTTTATTTAGATTTACATAATACATTTTAACTCCATATTTAACAGCTCTGAGATATAGTCATTAATGTCTCTCAAAATTATCATGGGAGTTAGTAGTAATGATGATAGAGTAAGAGGCAGCAGTACAGTGAAGCTCTATCTTATAGCTACTTAGACAAACATTAAGAAAGAGCAGCAGACTAAAGAGGGATCTAAGGAGAAACCAAGATAGGTCAGTTTCCTAGCACAAAATTGAAGATTAAGCCCATTGGCAAGTAACCAGACAAAGGATTATATAACCACAGAAATTAATGAAACCAGATATAGGCCTGTAGTTCTGTTGATCTGACCTCTGTGTCTTTAGCCACAATCCTGATCAGGAAGGTATTGATCAGACAGTGCCCTTGGTCGGACTAAATAGAGTTCACTGAAAGTTTCAAGTCCCTTGGCCTAAGACATCCTTGAAGAATATAACACCTTGCACATAGAAAATACAGCAACAAAGCCCAAAATATAATTATAACACTTCTTCAGTAATCTCCAGTATTTATTTCCTTTATTAGAAATTATTAGGGGCAGTTAGGTGGCAGAATGAGTAGAGCACCAGCCCTAGAGTCTGGAGGACCCGAGTTCAAGTCTGGCCTCAGACACTTAACACTTACTAGCTATGTGACCTTGGGCAAGTCATTTAAAACTAATTGCCCTGCCCTCACCCCTCCAAAAAGAAAAAATTACAAAACCAAAACCCAATAAATTATTATGGTTTTTCAAATAGGATCAAAATATAAAGCTCATTCAAAAAATCTCTACCAGCTACAAGAATTTAAAAGAACTTTTTAATAGTTATGATAATATATTCTGATTACAGGAGGTTAGAACAAAAAGTCCCTTTTGCAAGGAAAATTTAAGTCCAAGGTGATCAGATCATATTATGTGCATAGTTAAATATTTTTATTGCAAAATATGAAATAAAATTTAGTAAAATTATGCTTTTAAATGTAAAAATATTAAAAATGAATAAGTAGTAGCTTGGAAAACACAGCTAGGTGGTGTAGTAGATAGAACTCTTGGCTTAGAGTCAGGGAGATATGAGTTCAAATCTGACCTTGGACATTAATTGTTATGTCTCCCTGGGCAAGTCATTTAAGCCTCTTTGTCTCCATTTCCTCATCTGTAAAATGATCTAGAGAAGGAATGGCAAAGCACTAGAGTGGTTACCCAAGAAAATCCCAAATAGGGTCACAAAGAGTTGGGTATCACTGAAACAACTGAACAACAACAAAAACAACAACACCAGTTTGGTAAAGGGGGAAGAGAGTAAAATACCTATTTAAAATCTGGAAAGTATCATCTCAAGTTTAAAACTTCAATACACATCTGGGATTATGGTGTTGTAATGATCAGATAATTTTTAAAAATTGTTCTATTTCCAATTTTTTAAATTTTCTCATCTCATGTCAATTAAAAAATCCTTATTATAGAAAATTTTGTTTAAGAATATTAAGATTCTACATGTTTTTATCATTCTCCAGTCATCTTCATGTCCAGCTATTCCAAGTGATATATGCAAACCATGCTGTTTCCAGATATTACATCCAGAACTGTATAGACCCTGTCACTAAATACAAAATCATAATTTTAAAAGTTTGGCTAATAGAATGAGGGAAGAAAAAAAGATATTGGCAATAAATAGCTACTGAGCAACTAGGGACACTAAAGGCAGAGGCCATGAAGAAGAAGAGAAGGAGAAGAGAAATAGATTAAATGTAAAACAGAGCATTGGTGCTGAGCAAACTCCTTTCCACTTATCATCCTCTTCTTTCTAAGTGTGTGAGATGAAAGAGTTTGGAGTCGAAGTCTGAGATCAGGAAAGGTCTTTATTCTTTCTCATGAGAAAGGGCACTGGCCCTGTCACTCAAATGGCATCTGCCAGGGAATGCAACATGTGGAAGCAAGCCCATGGTTATATATCCCCTAACACAGAAATCCTAACCCCCCAACTGGCCTTCACTCCCATTGGTAGGGAGGCAGGCTCACAATCTAAGTGTGGGAATCTGTCTTAGAAGCAAAGCACATGGAAACATGTGGGTGTCCAATGCAAGGCCAGGGAAGCAGTTTTGTCCTTATTTGGCATATCTTGTGCTGAGGTGGCCCTGGGGAGAGTCTTTATTGCTTTAAGTCCCAGATTCCTGTAAGGTCAGGTGACTTCTAGACTTAGGCCTAGTAGATGCTGAAGCGATTCTAAATTTGATGTTTCAGAATGGGGAAACTTCACTGCAAGTTATCCCTCACAATTCCCCCTGTTCTTTTATACCTTTTGAAGGTACCCCACTTTTCTTAATTCTAATTCCCCTCATTGCATCAACAACATAAAAGGGGCAGTCCCCTTTATGAGTGCAGTTACAGAGATTCAAAAGAAAACAATAAGAAACAATAAAAAAAGTCTCTTTTCACACTGCTGTCTGGCTATACCATTTGATGGAAGTCTTCTGGTCACTTTCCAGCCATCCATCCTCAGCACTGAATCCCAGGCTCTATTTCTTCTGCCTTCTTTCATTCACTTTCTTACAAAAGGAACCTTGGAACCAATTTAAATGACCACTCCAGAACCCTTATCATTCTTTTTGTTTTTTTGGAGGGCAGTTGGGGTTAAGTGATTTGCCCAAGGTCACACAGCTAGTAAGTGTTAAGTATCTGAGGCTGGATTTGAACTCAGATCCTCCTGACTCCAGGGCTGGTGCTCTATTCAAACCCTTATGATTCTTACAAAATTAAAATTGGAGTCTTGGTCAATTGTCATGATCACACATTAAAACCAGGTTTTTATATTTTCATTAATCCATTATTAATTCATCCATCAGGAGTATGGGATTACACTAAGGGATTTACATTAAGCTCAAAATTAAAACAATTAAAATATTTACCAAGTAGTCCAGAAACTATCCTCCTTTCAACATTAATTATAAAAATCTGAGACAAGTATTATACTAACTAAATAACAGAATAATATTCCCACAAACTTTTGACCTTCTTGTTCTCATATTATTATAAAGAACTAAAGAACCCTGACTTAAACAGGAATACCTATACTAAACTCTAAGCCTAATAGCTTTATCTTATAGTAATTTAAGATGTTCCAGAATCAAGTATTTGATAGATTTGTTAATGTTTATTTCAAAACTTTTGATTATTGAAACTTGCCACCAAGAATAGGGAAAAAAACTGTAATGAGGGAACCATATTGCCCCAAAGTTAGAATGGCAATTTCAGGCAAAAATGTATATCAAGCTGCAAATCTGCATTGAGCCAAGCTTAAAGTCTGCCAAGTGTCAATGAGGGAAATTGAGTCAGAGGAATCCTACTTCAGCTCATATTAGAACAGTTGTTCTCCTGACCTTCCCTCTGCATTCCATACCTGTACTTCACAGGGTCTGGCACCATGGAGTAGTGGCTTGCATAACTTGGATAGTCTTTCTTAATATTAATATTAGGAGTTAGACTCAGAAAAATAGTTAACAGTCCCATCAGATTAAATAACAAGCTCCAACAATCAGCTTAAGATATGATTATAATCTCACATTGGCTGAAGTGAGCTGCAAATAACCTGTATTCATTTCTATATGTATTCTTGCTCATAAAAATCAAATCTCCCATTAGGATTATAAATTATTGCTCTAATAGATTTGCATCTACTTCCCAAGTGTCCCTATCTTGCTGGGACTACATTTAATCAGAACTCATACTGTAATCCCTATTTTTTTTTAAAGCAATTGGGGTTAAGTAACTTGCTCAAGGTTACACGGCTAGTCATTATTTATGCGTGGGTGCTCATTTTCTGAGGCCGGATCTGATCTCGGATCATCCCAACTCCGAGGCTGGCACTCTTACTCACTGCGCCACCTAGCCGCCCCTTTAGGGCAATTGGGGTTAAGTAACTTGCCCAAGGTTACATGGCTAGGTTTTTTTTGTTTGTGTGGATTAAGTGTCGGAGGCCGGCTCCGAACTCAGGTCCTTCTGATTCCAGGGCCGGCGCTCTATTCACTGTGCCACCTAGCCGCCCCCATAATCCCTATTTTCTAACACAATCTTCATTATCTTTTCAACCCTCTGATCCCCATTATTAACATAACTGTTCTATACTGGAATCCCAGAGTAGATAAAACAAAGTAGTTAATGTCTAACCTCAAAACCTGATGAATTATGTATCTAATTATTCCCATTACATCCTGGAAGAATGTCCTTAAAACAGCAAAATTTCATACATTTGCCTTCTGCCTAATTTTCCATTGATTTGTCATAAAAATGAAAAAATAGGGACCTCACTGCATATAGTATTGTCCCTAAACCCTTTTACCTTAACATCAATTTACTCTCATTGAGTTGCAATATAACAAAAAAATTTACCAGGACTCACATACATAAGGAATTCCATTTAACATCTTACTAAGACTCCTGTTCTAAATTTCAAATTTGTACTAAAAACCAATTATTAGAAATCAATTTTCTTGACTTTAAAGACCAGTTTGGAGACTGGCTGGTTTCCAGCTCCACTGCCCCTCAGTAAGACTTCTTTAGAGGTCTTTATTGTAACTGCTGCCTCTCCCCCCTCCTTCCTGGTGGGGAGGGGTGAAGCTCCCTTCTTAACCTGATCTGTGATAAATCGGATGACTCTTTAGGCAATCTGCCTGAACTCCCCAAATCTCAGGGTCCCATATAGAAACTTCAGAAAATTCATAGCAAATTTGAATATTACAAAATCCATAAATAATTGATAAAATGACCAGAAATCTTTCAGTCTTTTTATATTTACTACTTTCCCTTCACAAATTTTAAACTTGTCCTGGTACAAAAGCCAATTGTTAGAGATCCTTTTCAATCTTTTGTACATAGACCTGCTACTTCTCAGCAAGTCAAGTTCATTGTTTAGGAGCTTCATAACTAAAACAAGACCCCTTCCCCGTATTGATGTCCTCACCCATATAGATTGTTTCCAGGGGCACCTAACACTTCTTTTCCATAAACATTAATGATTTTAGGTTTTACAAAACTTACAAAAGGATTCACAGGGTCTTTTCTTCACATAATTACTAATAATTACTTTTTCACAAGCATACTTTTATAAATACTTGACTTATGCAATAACTTCAGATAGTTTGGTTAACAATCTCACATATTTCATAAATGATAAAGCAATTAACTTTTACTTGCAAAGTTTATACTCAAATACCATTTTTCTTTTATATCAAGCATTGTGCCAAGCACCTTTACAATTATATTAGTCCCATAAAATCCCTAGGATGTGGATTCCACCACCATCCCCTTACTGAACAGGAAACTAAGGTAAATAAAACTTCTGGGGGAGGGGGAAACATACAATAAATCAATTTTTTAATGCCAAATAGCAATATGTACCTTTTGATCATAGAACTATATATTTCTAAGTTTTAATACCCTTGGCCCTTAAAAAGGAAATATTATCCATACATTTATATATTTTCTTAATATTTCAGTTCCCCATTCATGTTCACATTTTCCTGGGGAAGTTTACAAGCAGTTTGAAATCACCTATTATAGTCAGGTCAGTTAAAAATATACTGGGCCAATATTCTAATGGATTTTTTTTTTGGTTCTAGTAATAATTAGAAATCACAGTAATCTATATCTTTACCATAATCAATGCCCATCTTTAAATTTAAATTCAATAACCACCCAATTTCAGCCTTTCCACTTAAAAACAAAAACTCCCTCCTTAAAGCAAGCAAAAAAACAAAATAAACCTTCAAACATGGGAATTCCATAAAACTAATTTGATGTAAAATATCAGTTAGGAATACAAATTCCCAAAACATTATATATTTCACATACATCCAAATTAACATACATAAATATATCCAAAACAGACTTGAAAAATCATAACTCTTTTCTTTTCCCAGGTATTTCATCCATGAAATAGGAATCCTTACAACAAAACTTTTGTACAGAGTTCATAAGAACTTTTAAGTTACTTAACAACTTCTGAATAATAATAAGAAAATTTCTTCTAACAACAGAGTTCATAATTTTTGCCAAATTATACAATTTAGAAATGTACAATGTCCCAAACATAATGTATTTAAAACTTGCTACCATCCTATTAACAATTTTAGGTGAATGTATTTCCAGCCACTTTACACAGGAAATAAATTATAACTTTAAACTACTTTATAGATTTTCTTAACTGCCAAGATTTCAAATGAACAATCTGAATGTTATTACATTTATACCCAAATGTAATGGTTTCACACTTTTTTTTTATCACATCCCTTCCAAAACCAGTTCAATTTAATTTAATTCAATTTAGAAAATTTTTTTAAAATTAATTATATATATTTAACAAATGCTTGATTAACTTTAGGTTTACATCATCAGATTTTGAGTTACAATTTTTCCCCATTTTTTTCCCTCTCCACCATCCCAGAATAGCAGTCCCACTAGATATCCCCTCATCCAATCTGCTCTTTCCCATATCTTCTCACATACCCCCTTCGGTTTTGCCATTAGGGCAAGGTTAATCTCTGAGCCCCAATGCCTGAACTTCTTATCTCCCAATTACATGCAGAATAGTATTAATAATATTATTTATATACATTTGAAAGATTTAATTTTAAGACTTTGAATTTCAGATCCATTCCCTTCCTCCCTTGCCACCCACTCCCTCTGGGAAGATAAACAATTTAGTATGTGTTGTACATGTATAGCTATGCAAAACATTACCATAGTAGATGTATTACCATAGTATAAAAGACTACTTATGTTTCCCTCCCATCCATCCCACCCCCCACCTGTTCCATTCCCTACTTTGATCCTGTCCCTCTTCGAAAGTGGGTACTTCCAAACTTCTTTCCCCCTAGAATGCCTTCCCCTCTTATCATCCCCCTTCTCATCTCCCTTCCCTTTACTCTCCTGAAGGGTGAGGTATCCCATTTAGTATGTATGTGATTCTCTCCTTGAGCCAATTTCAATGAGAATACGGTTTTGCCTTTTTGCCTTCCTGATCTTCTCCTCCCCTGCAACTACTTTCCCTTGCCTCTTCTACATGGGATAGTTTATCCTACCCTGTCTCTCCCCATCTCCTCTTGTCACTTTCCTTTCTAACCTCTTAACTTCACCCCTTAAGTATCATCCCGTCCCACCAAATTCACCCTGTGCCCTCTATCCATGTATAACTGTAAACATATATACACACATTCACATATATATTCATATGTCCATATACCCTTCTTCAATTATTTTCATAATGAGAAAGGATTCATCAGACACTGTTATTGTTTTTCCATGTAGGAATGTTAATAGTTCAATTTTGATAAGTTCCTTTTGATTTCTTTTCCTTGATTACCTTCTCAAGCATCTCTTACTTCTTGTGTCTGAATGTCAAATTTTCTATTCAACTCTGGTTATTTCCTCAAGAATGCTTGAAAGTCCTCTATTCCACTGAATGACCATATTTTCCCCTGAAACAAGATACTCAGTTTTGCTGGGTAGGTGACCCTTGCCTTCAATCCCAGCTGTTTTGCCCTCTGGAATATCATATTCCATGCCCTTTGATCCCTCAGTGTAGAAGCTGCCAGGTCCTGGGCTATTCTGATTGTGTTGTTTCTTGCTGGCTGCTTGTAGTATTTTCTCCTTGATCTGGGTGTTCTGGTACCTGGCTATAAAATTCCTAGGAGTTTTCTTTTGGGGATCTTTTTCAGAAGGTGATCAGTGGATTCTTTCAACTTCTATTTCCCCCTCTGGGTCTAAAACATAAGGGCAATTTTCCTTGAGAATTTCTTTAAGGATGATTTCTAGGTTCTTTCTTTGATCATGGCTTTCAGGTAGTCCAATAATTTTAAATTATCTCTCCTGGATCTATTTTCCAGGTCAGTGGTTTTTCCCATGAGATATTTCACATTGCCTTCTATTCTTTCATTTGTTTGGATTTGTTCAACAGCATCTTGATTTCTCATAAAGTCCCTAGCTTCCATTTGCTCCACTCTCACTCTGAAGGAATAAATCTCCTCAGTGAGCTTTTGAGATTCTTTTTCCATCTGGCAAATTTGGCTTTTTAAGGCATTCTTCTCCTCATTGCCTTTCTGAGCCTCTTTTGCCATTTGAGTTAGTCTATTTTTTAAGGTGTTATTTTCCTCAGTAAGGCTGTTGACTGTCATTTCATACTTTTCTTGCATCTTTCTCATTTCTCTTCCCAATTTTTCCCCCACTTCTCTTATCTGCTTCTTAAGGTCCTCTATGGCCTGTAGCCAGCTTGTATTTTCATTAGGGGCTTTTGGTGCAGGAGTTCTGACCTCACAGTCCTCCTCCATGCTTTGAGCCTTTTTGCCCCCAAAATAGGAGTCTAATGTTGAACTTTTCTGTTTATTTTGTTTCTTTTGCCTAGGCATGTTGCCACTTAATTACTTGATTTTTGGTCTTCTTGCCACAGTAGGACTCTGCCACCAGACAGGAAAGCTTCCGCCCAAATGTGGGGTCTTCACAGCTTCCGCAGGTTAGGTGGCCTCTGTAAAACCTCCACACACTCTGGCAAACTGGATATGCACCTCAAACCTCCACCCCAGACCACAATCCAGATCGAGGCAATTTAAAGCAAGAGCGATTAACCCCCAGACTGATTGCTGGGTCTCCCTACAGTTCGCAGACCAGGAGCTAGAGCTGCCACTGACGCTGCAAAATGGCTTCTGTGCCTGTTTCCTCAGCAGCTTTTCGCCCCAAGGGGAGGAAGCCTACTTGTTCCCCAAATACTAGTCCCAAAGTCCATAGGTCACTAACCTCTCACTTTGTCCTAGGCATATCTGTGCTGATAATTCTGGAATCGTCACAGCTGCTGGTATTCTGGGGTCCCTCCAGGTGGCTGCTGACCCAGCCGCCCAAGGGCTAAAACCATGGCTCACACGTCCTGGGCTCAGCTCCCAGCGAGCTGTGCTGCCTGCTTTCATCTTCCCCCCCCTGCAGGTTCAAAATGTACTGATCTCTTGCTCCAGGAATTTTGGAGCAGAGGTGTGAAATCCAAAAGGTTCTTGTCAGAAATCCCTCTTCAGGTTTGGCTGAGAAAAGAGCCTATGGATCTCCTCAACTCCTGGACAGATTCAATCACCTCCACCCACCCCCAAGTCACAGGGTCTCTCCTTGCCTGGATCCTTGCATAGACTTACATGACTGCAATTACTTTTTCCTTCATGTGAGTAATCTTTGTTTCCCCCTTTAGACATTTTCTGCTCTCAGCTTCAGGTTCCTTCAGGCCTCACTCTCAAAAGAGGGGAGTCACTCCCCCACTTCACCAAGAGGCCACTAGAAAAACCCAACGGGATGTCCTGCCTATTGCCAAGGATCAGGAACCTTTCTTCTCCTCTTCAGGGAGGAGTCTGGAAAATCTCAGTGGAATCTCCAAACTGTGTAAGATAAAAGAGTTTGGAGTCTGGGTCTGAGATCAGAAAAGGTCTTTATTCTTTCTCATGAGAGAGGGCACTGCCCCTGTCACTCAAATGATGTCTGCTAGGGAGAGCAACATGTGGAAGCAAGCCCAAGGTTATATACCCCATAATGCAGAAACCCTAGCCCCCAACTGGCCTTCACTCCCATTGGTAGGGAGGCAGGCTCACAATCTAAGGGTGGGAATCTTTCTTGGAGACAAAGCACATGGAAACATGTGGGTATCCAATGCAAGGCTAGGAAAGCAGTTTTGTCCTTATTTGGCATATCTGGTGCTGAGCTGGCCCTGGGGAGGGTCTTTATTGGTCTAAGTCTTGAATTACTGTAAGGTCAGGTGATTTCTAGACTTAGGCCTAGTGGATGCTGAAGTAACTCTAAATTTTATGTTTCAGAATGGGGAAGCTTCACTGCAAGTTATCCCTTACATGAGGAATAAATATCCATGAAAAGTTACTGTTTTAGCAAAACAGTCACAGTAGCATAAGGTAGCTAAGTAGCCCATTGAACAGAATGTTGAAATTGGATTTCTGGAGATTTGAGTTTAAATCTACTCTCATACACTTACTAACTAAAAACACCTACTTCCCAGGGATATGTCAAGATAAAATAGGATCATATTTGTAAAAATGGCTTACAAACCTTATAATAAATGACTGCTAGCTGTTCTTTTTGTTAATGTTGAAAGTTCTTACACTATGGCCTAGCAGATCTATAGCAAGGGTAGGAGTTGGTTCAGTGTTAGGAAAATTATGGGTAGGTACATTTGTTAGTGTCAATCTGTATTCTCCCTTAAGATGCCTCTAGGGCTGATAGCCTTCCTTAATCTCTTGACCTCTCTCTTTTCTTTCTCACTTCAGTCCAACTTTATCTTTCTCTTTTTGTCTTTTGCCCCTGTGATATTTTGAGGGGGGAAGGAAGGGCAATTGGGATTAAGTGACTTACCCAGTATCACAGGGCTAGTAAATGTTAACTATCTGAGGCCAGATTTGAACTCAGGTACTCCTGACACCACGGTCTGTGCTCTATTCACTGTGCCACCTAGCTGCCCAAATACTCATTCTTTCCAGCTTAATTCTTGTTATACCCATGTCCTCTTTCTCTGCTGCCAGGCCTTTTACAACTCTCCTTGGTTCTTTACTTGCTTTTCATTTTATAATTTCCTCAGACATATTTATACAACTTGATTGCTGAATGATTAATTCAGTCAGCCATCAAATGTTCTCAGCCAACAAAGGTAGGTTTTAGGTGCAGTGAGCTAATCAATGGACTACAGTTTTCACATCTTCTTACCATTTCAAAGCTACTTTGCTCTACTGTCCTTACCATAAGGATAAAACCAGTACCTACCTTAAAGGTTCATGAACATCAAGGAAGATAATATTTGTAAAGTACTTAGCAGTGTTTGACACATAGTCATCACTATAGAAAGGGTTATTCTTTCCCTTACTCCCTTTTTTCCCATTTAGTTTCTTTTTGTTTGTCACAACTGTTAAGAAACTAAAGTAATCATCTGCTCACTTTGAGGTTGAGTGAGAGTACATCTTCACTTCTCTGTTTCTTGCCTTCCCTTTCTTGCCTGGGGTACCTTTCTATTTTATTATCTTGCTTTGGAGAATTTCTGATCATGTATTCTATTTTGTATACTCTGTTGTTTATCTTTGTATTTCCTCTTTGATTTCCAACCTAATTTCCATTTAAATATCATCTTTGAAAAATTGTATTTTAATTTGGAACCATTCTGGCATTTTGTCCTTTTGAATGTCTCTAGAGAATGCAGAGACTTGTTTCATTGGGGTTTTTGTTCATTTTTATTCAAATTATAATACTTATTAATATGTTGTGACTCTTTAAAATACTTATTATTTCTTCTGCCTTTTGTAGTCTCATTGTTGATTTATCAATTAGGGAGTTAGGTTTATAACCAAACTCTCTCTTTTGAGGTTTTTTTTGTCTTTTACTTATATTTCTACTTGACCCTTTCTAGCTTTTCTCTTTGCCCATGCTTTCCTTCCACTTTATGGAATGGACCTTTCCCTTTATGTTACCCCCAGAATCTTGGTATTATTGACCTCCTTACTTTACTGAATATGAGGTTTTAGCAAATTCCCTAATCATATAAGACTCCATGGAAAGAGGTTGTATTCCTCCTTTTCTTGGGTATAGAATTCACTGAAGCTCTAGCTGGCTCTGCACTGCCATGACTTCCACTCCTCACCTTCACAGTATAAACTCTTATTTCCTTGAGTGGCTGGACAGACAGAATCAGTGTTTCCACATTTTGTGTAGGAGGTGGTGGTGGTTTGGACTGAATAAATTCCATGGAAGTATAGGATTAGCTGACTGTGCCTAACCTGAGGTGGAGAGTGATTAGGAACTTTAAGTATTTCATTTATTGATGCTATTCCATTTAAAAAATATATATTGTAAAATCTTTCAGTCTTCTTGATTCAGTTTACAGCATTATAGATTTGGTGAATATGTTATTCCTTTGAGATAGTTTGGCAAGTTATATAAAGCTTGCAAAAGACAAAAAAATATGATTCAATAATTCAAGAAACTTGTAATCAGATAAGCGTGACATGACAAGGAGTACAGGAACTTAGAGAAATAATTGTGTACTTTTAGATACTTATCTAGGTCTTTATTATAGGAGGGACATGAAAGGATATAGAAGTTCACCATTACACCATCAAATAGTAAGGGTGACATACATTAATATATATGTATGGGATATAGTCTTAGAACATTAGGTAATATAATGTCTTACCTAAGAAGGAAAATCAGCAGTAAACTCAGCCAACTCACAAAATAAAAAGAGTACGGTTTTGAAATAAGCATCTGGTAGAAAAAATATATATCTTTTTGTTTCCTATACCCAACACCCAGTACACTGGCTAGCACATAGTGGGTACTTAATAAAAGCCTATTGACTGATTTCTTTGAAATTCATGGTTGGTCAAAGTGTTGGCATAAATAAATAGCAGCAATTCATATCATTGTAGCATTTTAGAATCATAAGGTGCTTTCCTCAAAATAGCTCTGTAAGATAGTGCAACTGTTATTATCCCCATTTTCTACATGAACACAGACATGCAGTAATACAAATTAATCAAATGTCCCATGAAAGATTGTTATTTATTGCCTTTGGCACAGGATAAGACCAACTCCATTAGAGTATTTATAGATAAGGAAACTGAGATTCAGGGAAGTTAAATGAATTAGCTTTTATTACATAGTTACTAAATGGCAGAAATAGGATAATATCAAAGTTCTTCTAATTCTGAATCAATGTTCTTCCTGCTACACTACACTATTGAAATGAATACAATTACTATTTTATTTTGGAGGGGAGTAGCCTTTGTTGTCTCCTTACACAGTTGTTGCAAAGTAGTGAACAGTTAAGTACTTTGTATCCATTGCCAAGGAAAGAGAACTTAACTTGGAATTTAGTGATATCAACTTATCATTAGAAAATGGGACAGCCTGCCAAAATACAATGAACAAGGTTGGTGAACTACTTGAATGCTCTGTCACAGAGCATTGAATACTCTCTGCCTTTCAAAATCAATATGACATGTTGAAATGAAATGTATCATCAGACTCTTGTCTGGAAAATATTTATGTTAGGCATTCTGTCAGTTAAGTACTTATCTCCTTTTTCTACTATCTTATATTTTTTAGAAGGCAAAATTTTTTATTCAGGAGGCTTTGGGTGAAATTGTTGCCTATTTATGCAGTAACCTTTCTTGGCTGGTTCTTTCCATATGTTTCAAATGCTCAATATAAACATATATTCTGATTCTTTGAGATGGCTGCTTCTCATCTAGACTGATTCTCCAAGTAGTTGTAGCTACACTTGAATAAAAAGACAAGTCCTAATATCTTCAAAACTCCTAGAAATTCTACCTGTTTACATTTTCTTTGTTTACTATCCTGGATAAAGACCAATGCCAGTTAAGGATTTGTGTCAACGGAAGACAATAAGCACATTTATTTCCTTTCTTTCTGTTTACACTTCATCTCTGAAAGCTAATTGTTTAAATGAGCTCTAATTCATTGATTGATATTTTGAGCATAGGCAGATACCTCCAGTTTCTTCAATGAAGCCTCTCCAAGCACTCCAGGACAAAACAATTGCTTACTCCTCTGAAATCTTTTGAAAGTTTACAATATGGTCCCAATCCCTTCATTTTAGTATCTAAGTGTATATTGTTTGAATATTTTGCTTGTATGACTGTTCTAATCCACCCAAATAGACTTTAAACTCTCTGAGTTGAAGAATGTGTCTTAATTCTCCTTTCATATCTCTTACAACATCTGACAAGATATGATATAGAAATATAAATTTAGAGAAAAAAGGGACCTTTAAGTAAATCTAGGCCAGCCTCCTCATTTTGAGATGAGGAAAATGAAGAATGACAAAGATTAAATGATTTGGTAAAAATTACATATGTAGTCAGTGGTGGAGTTGGCTTTCAAACCCAAATATTATGATCCAACATTCAGCACTCTGTCCACTGTACCTTTCTGACTCCCACATAGTATCTACTTCTCATATTATGATTGAAGGATATATAAATTGTCCTCATTTCTTCTTATTGATGGAAGAGTCGGAAGGTCCTCTTTATCCCATCTCTTTGTATGGCCTTTTAATCTTCCTTTTGGAGCTAGGGCATTAGATTAGATGATCCCTAAGTTCTTATCTATCCCTTTCAAACTCATCCTCTAATAAAATGCCAAGTCTGTACTTTATAAAATAGCTCACAGAATGCTAAAACATATCAATATGAAAGCAGAAAGCAAGACTAGTAATCCTACTTCCACTCTGGAACTTGTGGCCATTATCATAGGGAAATGGAGATATAGGGATATATTCTCTTATGGAGAAGGGCTCTGACATTCCTTCCATTATCACTAGCACCATTTGCTGATAAATTGCTGGAAAGAGGGCCTAAAGTAAGCATCATGGTTTACTGAAGAAAAGATAGGCAGTGACATATTCCAGTTAAGTCCAATGACATTGACCACCACCTCCTTTCAGATCCCAATGGACTAGAGAAGTGTAGCACTCCCTCTGCTCCTTCCACTGATCTTGCTTCTAACCTGTTCCTTAAACTATAGTCAAGGAAAACCACCCTTAAGGAAATGTGACCCAGAAACTTCCTCTGCAAGTGTTGTAACTCTCATCTTTTCAGTAGCCACTGCTTTAGAAGACTAGGGGAAAAAATATCTTTGCCACCCAATACCCTTAGGACAAGCCCATTGAATCAACATAAGAAACTAAGAGATATTTATAATGAAAATAACAAAAAGCTGCATAAATAACTGATTTGTTATGATATCCTCAAAAGTATGAACTGTTGTTTCACTTTCTTTCCACCTCTAGTACAATGCCTGACACATAGTATGTGTTTAATAAATGCTTGTTGATTGTGTCATAAAGATTGAGGTGTCTTTCCTTTGACTAGAAGCTAAAATGCCATGTACATGTCATTTCCCTCTTTAAATTGTGAGCTCCTGTATTGGTTTTCTATTATAACCCCAGTGTTTGCCACATAATATTGCACATAATAAACACTTAATAAATATTTATTCATTCATCTTTCCAATTTTGCAATTCTATGATTAGGAAGAACCATTTTGCTTTGCCATTTTATTGATTCCCCTCCACCCCCATATGAGGGGAGGAGAAGGTGGTCACCTTTCTTGGGCAAAAATATATTTATTTACTCCAAGGAAAAAGAATGGGACTTTTTTCTCCCCTTTTACTCCACCCACATGATATATGTGACATAAGCACTAAAACACTGATATTGACACCTGTTTCTCAAACCAGTCCTCCTCCTCATGCTGCAGAAATAGAGTAAGAGAATATATGGAGGCTCTGTAATGGGTGCCATGTGATAATTACCTTTAAGTTCTTCAGTATTGTTTCCCTTTTTCTTCTAATTTGATCTCATCTACATCCATCTCCTCTCCGATTGTGTGATGGAAAGAAACATCTGGAGAAGTGTTAAAATTAAAGTAGTGAGGGGAATTAAAAAAAAGCAGTACTTTAACTATGCTGCAGACTAATCTCTCTTTCAGTAATGAATCCCCTTCTCAGTCAAACTACTGACATACTGCTCATTGTAAGATGGATCCAGCACAACAAACACAAAGCTCTTTTTCTCTGGCAGGAGACAAGAGAGGTGTTTGATTTGTGTATTTGCTTAAGCCAAATAACAGGCAGAGGTTTAAAAAAATATTTTTTTCTCCTATGATCTTTGAAAGGGAGAAGAGGAAAACATTTGATTTTACAAAGGAGAGGTCGACCCACTGTTGATAAATTTACTTGTTCTCTCACCCCTCCTATTTCTACAATCTCTGAAGTGTTAGTTGGAAGGACAGATATTTAATAATCTTGGATTATTAACTGCTTCCAAAGTAAAAGAAAAAATGGGTGAGCAAGATGTATTATATTGGTAGCATTAATAAACTAGCTTCTCTTTCAAATTTTCAGCACAATGCTGTCTGAAGCATAGGAAGATTGAAGTAGAGTTTTCTAATGCTATCCACAAGAGAGAAGGTTTCTGTTCTATATTGCTCCTGAGACCATGCTTATTCAATGACTGGCCTGCCATGTGAGTCACCTAGGTCTCTTTGCATTTGCTTAGCAAGCAAGAACATATAGCAAAAATGAAGTTAAGAAGGCTCTATTTGAAAATGCAGTTCTATTTTCTAGATATAGATTGACTGTCCCCAAATAAGACTACATTTTTATTCCACCTTTTCAATGCTTTGACTCAGTAGGATTAATGTAACAGTAAGCACATTTTATAGATTTTTTCCCAGTCCTAAAAATAATGCATATCTTGCACTTTTTTCTTTTATCCTAGTAAGACTGTCAGGGATTGCCAAACTCATTGAACAGATAAGGCAAGTGAGGAATGAAATTCTAAGTCTTCTAAATCTGACTAACAAAGCCAAAGAATTAGAGACAAATTCTTCTGAAATCCAAATGCAGTGAAAACTGTTTTATTATTTTAATCAGGAAAACCTTCATAGAGGATTTGGAAGCATGGTAAGAAACATAGAAACATGTATTGTCAAAACAGAGGAAAAGGTCTTTTTAGGCAAAGAAAAAAAGATGGGCAGGAAGTCTTAAAAGGAAAAAAGGTAAATATATGCAAAGAATAGTCATTTGGTTTATAGAATTTCAGAACTAGAGAGACCCTAAGAAACCACCTGTTTGAGTTGATTGTCTTTAGACATATAAATGTACAAACTAGTGAGTTCATATAGACCATAGGGCTAAAAAGGAGTTTAAGATAATTTAGTCCAATTTGTGGATGATGAAACTGAGGCAGAGCCAGTATATTCTGTTATCTTTCTGATAATTTTAATCTCATTGTCTCTTCTGATTGTAGCAGAAATAAAGAACAATTCATCAGCATTTTCCTCTAAATGGATTTCCTGTGCTTAAAAACAGTCATTGTCTAGCCTGTTAGTTTTTGCTTTCCTGGGTTTCATGAGTATTTTCCTAGTCCAGTGATTCTTAAACAGGGACCTATGAATTGAAAATAGATAAGTATAGATAGATAACTTTTAATATAATTAATTTCCTTTGTGATCTAATGTACTTTTATTTTATGCACTTAGAAATATTCTGAGGAGTCATCTACAGGTTTCATCAAACTGCTAAAGGCTTCTACAACACACACAAAAAGAGCATCTTGGGTTCTGAGGAAAATAAGTCCCTAAGTAAAAGAATTGGCCCGATGGAAAAGGAAGTACAAAAGCTCACTGAAGAAAAATTATTCCTTAAATATTAGAATTAAACAAGTTGAAACAAGCAACTCTTATGAGAAATCAAGATGCAATTAAATAAAATTTAAAAAAGTAGAAGAAAACGTGTAATTTCTCATTGGAAAAACAACTGACCCAGAAAATAGATCCAGGAGAGGTAATATAAGAATTATTGGACTTACTGAAAACCATGACAAAAAAATGCCTGGACAACATCTTTCAAGAATTTATCAAAGAAAACTGCCCCGATATATTAGAACCAGACAGGAAAATAGAAATAGAATGAATCCATCAATCATCACTTGAAAGAAATCTCAAAATGAAAACTCCCAGGAACATCATAGCCAAATTTCAGAGTTCACAGATAAAGGAGAAAGTATTACAAGCAGCCAAAAAGAAAAAAAAATGAAATATGATGGAGCTACAATTAGGGTTACATAAGATCTGTCAACTTCCCACATTTAAGAATTGGATTGCTTGGAATATGATATAATGGAAGGCAAAAGAATTAAGATTACAACCAAGAGTTACTTACCTCACCAAACTGAATATAATCTTTCAGGGGAAATTGATATTAAATGAAATAGAGGCTTTTAAACATTTCTAATTAAAAAAACCAGAGCTGAATTAAAAAATTGACCTCATATTATAAGACTCAAAGGAAACATAAAAAGGTAAAAAGATACAAGAAATAGGAACCATAAGAAATACAATCAGAATAAACTGTTTATATTTCTGTATGACAAGATAATATTTGTAACTCTTAACTTTATTATTATAAGAGCAATAGGAAATAGTATAAGTAGACAGAGGGTGTGAATATAAGATGACTTTGATGGGATGATACCCCAAAAAAACAAAATAAAGGGGTGAGAAAGAAAATTGCAATGGAAGAAGGAGGGGCGAGATTGGATGGGAGTAGATTATCTCACATAGAAGAGACACAAAATAGCTATTATAATGAATGGAAAAATGTGGGTGAGAGGTTGCAGGCACTTAAACTTGCTCATAAAAATTGGCTCAAAGATGGAATATCATGTACACTCAATTGGATATAAAAAGCTATCTTACCCTAAAGGAAGTAAAAAGAACCAGGATTAATAGAAGGTAGAGGGAAGGGACTAAGTAAAGGAAGTAAATATTAAGGGAGGCAATGCTAAGAAATAATACACTTGTGAGGAGGGAAAGAGTGGGTGTGGTAAGTGAGAGAGGGGAATAAATGAAGGGAAAGTAGCATGAAAGGACATACATAATTATTTATAACTATAAATGGGAATGGGAAGAATTCATCCATAAAATGGAAGTGGAGAGCAGAATGGATTAAAAAGCTGAATCCTACAACATGTTATTTACAAGAAATATATTTGAAGCAGAGAGGTAAGGGCCTTGAGGAGAATATTATATTTTGGTTCAGGGCTCCCAAAATTATTATGCTCCACATTTAAAAAAATTACTCACCCCCCCCAAATATACTTTCCTTTGTCTTTGACAGTTTTTCTTGAAATTTGCATCACTTAAAAATATGATATGTTTTTAAAAAATGACATCTTTACCAATGCATGACACTCTTGCCTGCCAATACTTGCTTGTTAAGACCTGTCAGTAGACTTAACAACTGATCCGTTATAACTCGCATTTTGTTTATTTATTTGGAAAATAATGGAATCCCTATGACTTTAACTCTGTAACACAACAGATGAAACATGTACTAATGATTTTTCAAAATTTTTCTTCTCTTCTTTACTTATAATTCTGCAACCCCCTTATTTTTATCCAGTACCCCCCACAATTGCACCAGAGGCTACTGCAGCCCCTAAATTGTTCCAGCACCCTAAGGGGTTCCCACTTTGGGAATCTATGCTTCAGCTAAAACAAAGAAAGTAGGGGTAGCAATGATTACCTCAGAAAAAGAAAAAGCAAAAATATGTCCAATTAAGAGATAAAGAAGTTTTAGAAAAAGAAATTGAATGAGCCATCAATGAACTTCCTAAGAAAAAATACCCAGGACTAAATAGATTCACAAGTGAATTCTACCAAACATTTAAAGAACAAGTAATCCCAATACTGTGAAAATTATTTGGAAAAATAGGTGAAGGAGTCCTATCAAATTCTTTTTAGGACACAAATATGGTGTTGATGCCCAAATATGGAAGAGTCAAAACAGAGAAAGAAAATTGTAGAGCAATTTCCCTAAATAATATTGATGCAAAAGTTTTAAAGAAAATACAAGCAAAGAGATAACAGCAATATACCACAAGTGTCATATGCTATGATCTGGTGAGACTTAAACCAAGAATGTAGGGCTGGTTCAATATTAGGACAACTATTAGCATAATTGACTGTATCAATAATAAAACCAACAGAAATCTTATGATTATCTTAATAGATACAGAAAAAGCTTTTGACAAATACATCATCCATTCCTATTATAGACACTACAGAGCATAGGAAAAAATGGAACTTACCTTAAAATGGTAAGTAATATTTATCTAAAATGATCAGCAGCCATTATCTATATGGGGATAAGAAAGAAACCTTTCTTTCTTTTTTGGAGGGGGGAAATCAGGGCAATTTGGGTTAAGTGACTTGCCCAAGGTCACACAGCTTGTAAGTGTCTGAGGCTGGATTTGAACTCAGGTCCTCCTGACTCCAGGGCCAGAACTATATTCACTGCACCACCTAGCCACCCCTCAAGAAGCCTTTCTGATATAATAAGTGGTGAAGTAAGATACTCATTATAAACTCTATTATTTAGTATTGTACTAGAAATGTTAGTTATAGCAATATAGAAGAGAAAGAAACTAAAGGAATTAGAATAAACAATGGGTAAGCAAAACTATCACTCTTTGCAGGTTATATGATTTTATATTAAGAAAATCCTGGAGAATCAACAACAACAAAACACAACAAAGCTATTTGAAATTAACCACTTTAGCAAAGTTGCATAATATAAAATAAACCCATATAAACGATCAGCATATATTACTGTCAAAGCTCAACAGGAAAACACTGAAAGAGAAATTCCCTTTAAATAACTGTAGTAGACAATGTAAAATACTTGGCACTCTGACTGCCAAGACAGGGATCATATGAACACAAAATTAAACACTTTTCATACAAACAAAAATCAGATCTAAACAATTAGAAAAATATTCATTGCTAATGGATAGTTCAAGTCAATATAATAAAAATGACAACTTTGCCTAAATTAATCTTCTTTTTCAGTACATACCAAACTATCAAAAATTATTTTATAGAGCTAGAAAAATAATATCCAAACTCATCTGGAAGAACAAAAGCTCAAGGATATCAAGGGAATCAATGAAAAAAAATATGAAAGTGGTCTGGCCATATCAGATCTCAAAGCATTTTATCAAGTGGTAATTACCTAAACAATTTGGTACTGGCTAAGAAATAGATTGGTGGACCAGTGGATTAGATTGGGTACAAATTATATTATAGTAAATGACCATAGTAATTTAGCTCATGATAAACACTAAGCTCCAAGCTTTTTCAGAGAAAAAAAAAACCTCATTATTTGACAAAAGACTTCTGGGAAAACTGGAAAAAGTATGGCAGAAACTAGGTATAGACCGCCATCTGATGCTATATTTAAAATAAGGTCAAAATGGAAAGACAAGGGATTATACCATAAGCAAATTAGGAGGGCATGAAAGAGTTTATGTCCAAAGCATGGGTAAGGGAAGAATTTAGGACCAAAGAAGATATATAGAGAACATTACAATAATAAAATTGATAATTATGTTTATATGAAATTTAAATGTTTTTTGCACAAACAAAACCAATGCAACCAAAATTATAAGGAAAGCATAAAACTGGGGAAATTTTTGCAACAGGTATCTCTGATAAAGGCAAATTTCTCAAATATATAGAGAACAGAGTCAAATTTATACAATAAATGAACAGACAGGAAGTCATTCCCCAGTTGGTAAATGGTCAAAGGATATAGAAAGGCAGTTTTCAGACAAAGAAATACAAACTATATATAGTCATATAAAAATATTCTAAATCACTGTTGTTCAGAGAAATGCAAATTAAAATAATTCTGAGTTACTACCTCACACATATCAGAGTGGTTAATATGATAAAAAGGAAAATGTTGGAGGTTGGAGGAGATTTTGAAAAACTGGGACACTAATGCGCTGTTAGTGTAATTGTGAACTGATCTTTCCATTCTGTAAAGGAATTTGGAACTATGCCCAGATGGCTATAAAACTGTGCATATCCTTTAAAAGAGCAATACCACTGTATTATCTCTAAATTCCAGATATCCAAAATAAAAAGAAAAAAGACCTATTTGTATAAGAATATTTATAGTTCTTTTTGTGGTGGTTAAGGATTGGAAGTCAAAGTTGATGCCCAACAACTGAGGAATGGCTAAACAAATTGTGGTATATGAATATAATGGAATATTATTGTGCTACAAGACATGTCAAGAATTGTGATTTCAGAAAATCCTGGAAAGAGTTACATGAGCTGATGCATAGTGAAATGAACAGAACTAGGAGGATATTGTACACAGTAGCAGTAATATATTGCTTAATGAAGAATTATGAAACAATAAAATGATCTAAGATAATTCTAAAGGACTAATGATGAAGCATACTGTCTCTAGAGAAAGAACTGATATTGATTGAATTCACACTCCAGCATATTATTTTCCACTTTCTTTCTTTCTTTTTTTTTCCTATTCAAGTCTTCTAGTTCAAAATTATTATTTTGGAAGTGTTTTACATAGCTGTAAAAAAATTGTGGGTCAAGATGGTGAAGTAGAAACAGTACTTCTGTGAGGCTCCAGCTTCCACCTCCCCCCATTCATATAAAAGGTGACTATGAAGAGACTTTCAATCTAAAGAACCCACAAAATGACACAGAGAAGCTAACGTCCCATTGAGGACAGCCTGGCAGGCTGGAAGCAAGAGGCCAGCACAGCACTCTGGGAGCAGAGGCCAGCCCTGCAGGAGCCTGAGTTTTTAGCCCCAGGGCTGGCCTGACCAACCACCAGGTAGAGGGACTTCAGATCCCCAGCAGCTGTAGCAGTTTCCAGAATTATCAACACATAGATGCTAAGGACAAAGTGAGAGGTCAGTGCAGTGTGGACTTTGGGATCCAGTAGTTGGGAGTGCATTGGCTTTTGCCCTCGGGGCAAGAAGCAGCTGAGGTGCCGGGGCCCTGCAACCACAACCACATATCGTTGCTTCAGCTCCTGGCCTACAGATTATAGGGGAACCAAGCTAACAATCTGAGGGGTAATCGCTCTTGCTTTAACCTGCTTGGATATGGATTGCAATCAAGGGTGGAGGTCCTAGGATGTGCAACCAGCTTACCAGAGTGTGTAGAGGCTTCAGAGAGGGCAACCGACTAATACCTTCAGCATCTGAGAAAACCCCAGTGTTTAGGATGAAGCTCCCCTGTCTGGTAGCAGAGTCCTACTGTGGCAAAAAACCCAAAAGTCAAGTAATTGTGTGGTAATATGAGCAAATGAGGGAAACAAAGTAAACAGAGCAACGCAACTTTACACTACTATTTTGGGGACTAAAAGGATCAAAACATGGAACAAGAGGAAGACAGGGAAGTCAGAACTCCTGCACCAAAAGCTTCAAAGAAAAATACAAGCTGGTTACAGGCCATAGAGGACCTTCAGAAGGATTTTGAAAGCCAAATAAGAGAAGTGGAGGAAACATTGGGAAGTGAAATGAGAAAGATGCAAGAAAATTATGAAATGAGAGTCAACAGCCTGACTGAAGAAAATAACACCTTAAAAATAGACTCACTCAAATGGCAAAAGAAGCTCAAAAAGGCAATGAGGAGAATACCTTAAAAAGCCGAATTTGCCAGGTGGAAAAAGAATCTCAAAAGCTCACTGAAGAGAATCATACCTTCACAATTAGATTGGAGCACATGGAAGCTAGTAACTTTGTGAGAAATGAAGATACTATTAAACAGATCTATACAAATGAAAAAATAGAAGGCAATCTGAAATATCTCACTGGGAAAACCACTGACCCAGAAAATAGATCCAGGAGAGTTAACTTAAAAATTATTGGACTACCTGAAAGCCATGATCAAAAAAAGAACCTAGAAGTCATCCTTCAAGAAATCCTCAAGGAAAACTGCCCTGATGTTTTAGAACCAGAGGGCAAAATAGAGGTTGAAAGAATCCATTAATTACCTGCTGAAAAATATCCCAAAAAGAAACCTCCTAGGAATATTATAGCCAGGTTCTGAAATTCCCAGATCAGGGAGAGACTATTACAAGCAGCCAGAAAGAAATAATTTGAATAGTGTGGAAATGCAATCAGGATAACACAGGATCTGGCTGCTTTTACACTGAGGGATTGAAGGGCTTGGAATATGATATTCTGGAGGCCAAAGGAGCTGGGACCTACCAAGCAAAACTGAGTATCATGTTCCAGGGGAAAATATGGTCTTTCGGTGGAATAGAGGACTTTCAAGCATTCCTGATGAAAAAACTAGAGTTGAATAGAAGATTTGATATTCAGATACAAGAAGCAAGAGATGTATGAGAAGGTTAAACAGGGAAAAGAAATCATAAGGAACTTATCAAACTATTTACATTTTTTACATTGAAAAACAATAATTGTAACTGATGAAACTTCTCAGTATGAAAATAGTTGAATGGAATATAAATAAATAAATCTATATAGGAGGGTGTATGGGTGTATGAATACATTTGTGAATGTGTGTATATATGTTTTCAGGTATACATAGATAGAGGGCACAGGACCAATTGAATAGGAAGGGATGATACTTAAAAGGTGAAATTAAGAGGTGAGAGAGGAATATAATGACATGAGATGGGGAGAGACAGAATGGGGTAAACTATCTCATATAGAAGAGGAAAAGGAAAATGGTTACAAGGGAGGGTAAGAACAGGAAGGCAAAAGGGAATGGGTCAACCTTATTCTCATTGAATTTGGCTTAGGGAGGGAATGACATGCACAGTAAATAGGGTATCTCACCCTACAGGAGAGTAGGGGGGAAGGGGATGAAAGAGGGGATGATGGAAGGGAGGGCAGACTTGGGGGAGAGGGAAGTTGGAAGCACCCACGTTTGAAAAGGGACAGGATCAAAGTAGAGAATAGCACTAGTGGGAGGTGGGATAAGAGGGAGGGAAATACAGTCAGTCTTTTACAATATATCCATTATGGAAATATTTTTCATAGCTTCACATGTACAACCAATACTGAATTACTTATCTTCCCAATAAGGGTGGGTGATAAGCGAGGAAGGGAATGAATCTGGCATTCAGTTTTAAAATAAAATGTTATATATATATATATATATATATATATATACTATTATTGATATTATTTTACATATAACTGTGAAATAAGACATAAAGGCACTGGGACATAGAGATCCACCATGCCCTAATGGAAAGTTGAAGGGGGTATGGGAGAAAATATGGGAGAGAGCAGATTGGAGGAGAGGATATCCAGTGCGATTGCTATTTTGTGGTGGTGCGCAGGAGAAGAATGGGGAAAAAATTGTAACTCAAACTCTGGCAGAAATGAATGATGTAAATCAGAAGTTAATAAAGCATTTGATTTGAAAAACAATTGTGCAGGATAAGCAGTCATGGATGGTTTGGAAGCCCACACTAATGGGTGAACACATTAATCCACATCTCAGATCAACAATTATAAAACACTTATTATGTTCCAAATTCTATGCTAGCTGCTAGAAAATATAAAGTAAGCACCTACTTTGTTTAAGATACTATATTAGATGCTAGGATTACAAAGATGGAAAAGAAATGCAGTTCCTGATATAAAATTGCTCGGAGTCTGATGGGATAATCAGTATGCACAAATAATTTCAAAACATGGAGGAATGTGATAAGTGAAAAGGGGAAATTCAAAGTGAGAAATTTGAAGAGTTAGAGATTACTTTGAAACAGAGGAGAAAGGTTTAATGAAAATGATGATGGCACCTGAATCAGACCTTGATGGAAAAGAAGTATTTAAATAATATGGATGGGGCAAAGAGTAGGGAGTCCATTCTTGGAGTGGGTGATGTCAGGAGCAAAAATATGCAGCTAGGAGAAGGCAGGACTTGAATAGTGGATACTGAATAATTCATTTTGCCTAAAATAGCTCTTATGTGTACAAGGATGGAATCCTCTAATCAACTTGATTAGATATTTGCTATAAGAAGGTACCTGACACAGAGCTAGATGTATGTCCTGTTTCTTTGCTGAGGGATATGCATCCTAGCTTTTTTATGGAGGTCACTGTGGTCTTCACTTATTGGTACCCAGTGACTGGAACTACCTTAAAGATGACTGAGATTTAGCATATGGACTCATATCAAATGAATTTCAACCTTTTTCTATGGAGCTCCTCAACTGAAACCTTAGGATTCCAGTCTAGAATACAGCAGAGGGCATGGTGACTTAGTGCATCAACAATGGTGATTTAGCAAAAGTACATGGCATAGAAGAAACATGCGTGAATGTAGCCTACAAGTGGAGCATATATACCTCGCAATTCTTAGTTACCTTCATCTTCTATGCATTTTTTTTCTGAGCAAATCTGTGGCTAACAGTATTACGAAATGGCTTTTTCCACCTTGAAATTATTTTATATTACTTTTGTGTTTAAAGGTTTCTGAGTTTGAGAGTTAAGTATTAGCCACCCAGAGAAAGAATAGCATTGGATCATAGATTTAGACCCTGAAGAGATCTTATAGATCATCAAAGATAACCTTAAGATCTCCTAAACAACATGCTCTTGGAGAAGGAGAGAACCAATAGTAAAACTGCCTTGCAACTTGAGGACTAAATACTTGTAATGAGAGGCTGTTAGCTATGACCTTAGCCAATTTGCCATGATAATTGACATGAGGAGCTCAACCAGCACAAATCTAAGGTGAATTGTAAGGCAGTTTCACAAGGCTATTTGAGGGTAATACAATGATTAGTAGGGACTATCTGAGTGCTTTATGTTTTCTATGTTCTTTTTTTAATGTGTTCCTATGAGTTCTATGTATATTATACAACATCTATGTTGGAAAAAAGAATTGCTTTATGTCTTATATCATGAGTGCCTTTATAGGAAAGGATCTAGTTACCTCTTTTGGAGAAACATTAGAAACCAAGCATACTGAAGATTACTTTTAGATATTTCCCTGGAGTTTCACTCGGGGGAGGGATGGCCAAAACTAGAGAATGCTGAGGATTAAGTCCCAGGATCAAACCTAGGTCTATGTGAGGACATTGTCTGTATGTATATGTAGTCCTTTTATCAGAAGCTCTCTCCTCATTATAAAGACCTGAATACACTTTGCGACTCCTCATTTTCTGGGCCACTTTCTGATCCATATTAAAACAAAAATTACAATTTGGAACAGAGTGCCTTTTGTTTTTCAACTTTTTGTTGTATATGTTAAGTCCTACATCCCTTTCCGCATAAACCAAGTATTTCTTCAGGTGTCTTTAGGAAAGTTTCCTTTGTAAAGGAGTGTTTTCCCACTTTCAGTTGACTCAAGTCAATTCTATCTTCTTTACTTCCTTGGGGCATCCACTTGCATCACTGAGTTCTAGAGGTAAGGAGGTTGTCTTACTGTCTTTCCATCCTTACTGTCTGTCTCTTCACTTGTCTTTCCATCTTCCATGTTCCTTTAAAGATGTTTGTTGGGTTTCAACAAATTACCCTGAAACTGCTTCAGAAAAATTTCCTAAAAGATGGAAATAGGGACAGGACTGCTTTCTCTCTAAGGTAGTCCTACCTTGAGAGAAGAGATTTGTGGCCTTGATCAATGATCTTTAATGGCATTCGTCCATTCCAGATACAGAGGCAAGTTGATTCCTAGGTTAATACTTTGTTTAGCATAATGAATAACATCCATTCACATTATGAGAATTGGATAAAAATTCAGAGAAAGTCTTTCAAAAAGTATAGTATAATGATAATAGTTGCAAAAGGCACAATATATGCTAGCTATTTCTGTGTGAAGCAAAAAAAAAAAAAACACAAAACAGCATACACACATACTACTAAACTATCTGCAGCTGCCTTGCTGAGATGAAATTGCTTGGGCTCTAATGATCCTTATGCCTCTAGGCATTTGATAGATCCCCTCCTGGGGTGGGGAAGTCATTTCTCCCTGTGGCTTAGTTTTTCATGGTTAGGTTCATTATGGGACCTGTGTGCCTTCCTCTGAAACATCTGGCATCAGCTACAGTCACACAGGACTCTAGATTGCATGGGTCATTAGTTTTTTGTGAAGAAGTCTGTGTGAACTTTGAAAAGAGACTCATGTGTACCTGTAATCTATGCTGTGTGGTTTCAATTAGAGGGAAAAGGAGAAGATTCATTTTGGATAGTCAGGTACAAATCTGACATGGAGACTTACCTCTGCCAACAAGATAATCACTAGAGACAAGGAACTGTTCTTGTCACCAGTTCAATTAGCCATCATAACTTCTGTGATGAATAACCTAGAAGCAGACAGAACAGAAGGACAGAGGGGAAATCATGGGTTGACTTGACCCAAGGTTCATGCATTGAAATCAAGGGTAGTAAAGGATCAGGCAAACACAGACATGGATATGAATCCAGGCAAACACACATTTTGTGTGTTCTCTCTGCTGCACTGACTTCTTTTTTATGCTGGAGTAAATGTGAGTCCCCAGTCTTTCTAACACCATTTGCACTAGAAAAATTGACACTGACATTAGTCTATTAGGTTATTTTCTCATTGCCCACTAGCTGAGATGTGAGGCAGGGAGGAAGGCAACTCACAGACAGGGAATGGAATACAGCTTTAGGTACATGTTGATAAGATGGAGAGAGATGCACAGAGTTTGTGGAACTATACAAGTATACAGAATGACTGGCATGAAGGTAACACTGAAACAAAAGATAGGACTTTGCAAAAACTTTGGCAGAGTGACCTTTTAAAGAGTACAGTATGTTCCAATGATAAGTATTCTCTAACTTTAGATTTTCCTTTTTCTACTCCTCAAGGATTTAGACTCTTCCTCAGAGAATCTTTAGTTTTTCACTCTGTGTGGCAGTAGGATATCACCAAACTAGTTTGAATCACAGAACCTTTTTTCATGTTGTATATTGGACTCAATCAATACCCATAATAAAATAGACAAAGAAACAATTTTGGGATAAGAGCACTTGATTTCAAATATGGACCAAGTAAAGGGGATACAAAGAAAGGAAGTAAAAAAAAAGTTACTCAAGGAATGAGTCTATTTCTAGGTAACCCAGTATATATTCTAATGGGAGAGATAATATATAAACTATTAGATATATGGAAGATATAGAGAGAGTAGATGAAAATAATTATTAGCTGAGGGAATAAGCAATGGCCTGCAGAAGGTAGAATTTTTCAGAGAAGCTACCTTGATGGAGTAGGGCATTCTTGGCATGAAGCAAACCAGTACAAAAGATCAGAGATGAGAAATGGTGTGTCATCTTTGAGGAATTGCCAGTAAGTCAGTGCAGCTGAATCACAGAGATTTAAGGCATAATACATTTGGAAATGTAGAAAGAGTCCAGGTAATGAAAATGTCATTTAAATGGCAATTAGAAGACTTTAGACTGTACCTCATTGAGAAGTAGAGTGATATGGTCAAAACATATGCTTAAGAAAAATCATTTTGGCAGCTGAATGGAGGATAGTTGGAGGGATTAAGAGACTTGAGGGAGGAAGAAAAGTTAGAAGACTCTTGCAATAGTTCCAACAAAATGTGATAAGAGCCTGAACTTGGTTTATGACTATACAAGTGCTATGAAGGTACAAATAACAAGATTAATCAACAGCCTGGATGCATGAAATGTATGAAAGTGAAGGGTCAAAGATGATACGAAGATAGCAAACAAGGGTGACTAGGAGGATGATGGTGACATTGAGGAAATATGGAAGTTCAGAAGGGGAGAAAGTAATGATTTCTGTTTTGGACATATTGAGTTTGAGATGCCTATGACGTCAGTTTAGGTATCCAAGAGACTGTTGGAGTTTAACAGCTACAGCTTAATAGAGATTTAGAATGTATGTGGAAATCTGAGAATCATCTGTGTAGAGATGACAGGTAAACCAAAGGGATCTGAAAAGTGAGGTAGACTAGAATGAAGAAAACAGAAGGGGGTCCAAGACAGAGTTTTGGGGGACACCCACTTTAAAAAATTACATGGATTAAGATCCAGCACAGCCAACTGAACAAGATAAGTCAAATCAGTAAGCATTTATTAAATGTCCATTATGAGCTAGGATACAGAAAAATGAAAAACAGACAGAACAAAACAAAAAGATGATTAGTTCCTACTCTCAAGGACCTTAAAGTCTTCAAAGGGGAGATATAAAAACACCTATGTACAAATAAAATATCATATCATATCATATCATCAACCTATCATATTTGTGGATACCATGATACAATTATTTAGAAAGCAAAATTCACCCCATCAACATTTTTATTTTATTGTTATTTTTTCTAAACAGAACTGTATTCTATGCATGAAACATACAAGGTAGTTCTCCTAAACAGGAATGAGATGCTTCAAGAATTAATGAATTCATTCCATCCCTGAAAATCTTTAGTTAAGTTGACTTAGAAGGCAAATGGTAGAAGCGATTCAGGATTGAAATATGATTGGGCTAGATGACTTCTGAGATCCATTACACTTTTTAGATTCCATGAAATTCCCTGATTTCAAAATTCCATCACCCTATTTCAATTAACTAACCACACTGAAATATTTGCCAGATGAGTTGGCAATGCCAAGTATGAATACGGTGGTGGTAGTGGGACACCAATTTTCATACATTTTCTGAAGTTTAGAATATAAACAACACAGAGCAGCTAGGTGGCACAGTGAGTAAGAGCGCTGGCCCAGAGTCAGGATGACCTGGGATCAGTCTGGCCTCAATATTTAGCACCCACACATACATAACTATCAGTGTAACCTTGAGCAAATTACTTAACCCAAATTGCTTTAAAATAAAAGAATATAAACAACACAAATCTGTTAAACCTATATCATGGAATATGAGTTGAAAAAGAAACATTATGTTGTCATGAAACTGCACAGGATTTATGTCATAAACATACGAATATAAATTTTTGTAACTGAAATTGAATGGCAGACCTTAAGAGGTCATTCAATCCATTCCCTGTTTAAGTAGGACAAAAATGAAATCAACAATAACTGTCCCACACAGAAGAAAACCTATCTTGTATTCAAAAATCTTCCCAGAGATGACTATTTTAATTTTATTCAGAAATCTTCTGAAATATTTAATGTTACTAAATACAGAATTTTCCTTAAATTAAATTGTTATAGAACCAGGGGTACAGTAGAAAGAATCTTGGCTCCCTATTTTAATAGATAAGGAAACTGAGGACCAAAGTAATCTAATGATTCCCCCCCCCCCACCGCCAAAGTCACACAAGTAGTAAATGGCAGAAGTGACCCTCAAACTCAAGTCCTCTCACTATAACATTACCTTTAACACCACTAAACCATACTGCTTACTGTACATAAAACTTAAAACTATTCTCATGTGAGAAATGGGGTGTAAGGAGGTATCATTTTTTTTCCAAATGCTTTATTAACTTCTGGTTTACATCATTCATTTCCACCAGATTTTGAGTTACAATTTTTCCCCATTTCCCCCTACCCACCACCCCAGAATAACAGTCATACAGGATATCCCCTCCACCAATATGCTCTCTCCCATCTCTTCTCCCATATCCCCTTGAAATTTCCATTAGGGTGAGGTAAATCTCCGAGCGCCATTGCCTGCACATCTTATCTCCCAATTATATGCAAAATAGTATTAATCCTAATATTTATATACTTAAAATTGATTTTAAAAGGAAGATAAGCAACTTAGTATACCCTGTACATGTGTAGCTATGCAAAATATTTCCATAGTAGATATATTGTAAAAGACTGACTATATTTCCCTCCCTCCCATCCAACTTTCCACCTGGTCCACTCCCCACCTTTATACTGTCCCTTTACAAAAGTGGGTGCTTCCAACTTCCCTCCCCCCCAGCCCATCCTACCCTCCACCACCTACCCCCTCCCCCTCCCCCCACTCTCTTGTAAGGGGGGGACACCCTATTTAGTATGGATGTCATTCTCTCCCTCGTCCAAATTCAATAAGAGTAAGATTTTGCCCTTTTGCCTTCCTGTTCCTCCCCTCCCCTGCAACCACCATCCCCTGCCCCCTTTATATGAGACAGTTTACCCCATTGTCTCTCTCCATTTCCCCTCACCACATTACTCTCTCGCCTCTTAACCTCACCTTTTAAGTATCATTCCTTCCTACTAAATTCTACCTGTGCCCTCTATGTATACCTGAAAACATATATACATATATTCATATATGTATTCATATGTCCATATACCCTTCTTCAAATATTTTCATACTGAGAAAAGTCCCATCAGTTATAGTTATTGTTTTTCCCTGTTGGAATGTAAATAGTTCAACTTTGATAAGTTCATAGTGATTTCTTTTCCCTGTTTACCTTCTCAAGCATCTCTTGCTTCTTGTATCTGAATGTCAAATTTTCTATTCAACTCTGGTTTTTTTCCTCAAGAATGAAAGCCCTCTATTCCATTGAATGACCAAATTTTCCCCTGAAACATGATACTCAGTTTTCCTTGGTAGCTGATTCTTGGTTTTAATCCCAGGTCCTTTGACCTGTGGAATATCATATTCCATTGCCCTTCAACACCTCAGTGTAGAAGCTGCCAGATCCTGTGTTATGCTGATTGTGTTTCTACAATATTTAAATTATTTCTTTCTGGCTGCATGTAATATTCTCTCCTTGATATGGGAATTCTGGAACCTGGCTACAATATTCCTAGGAATTTTCTTTTTGGGATCTTTTTCAGGAGGTGATTTGTGGATTCTTGCAACCTCTATTTTGCCCTCTGGTTCTAAAATATCTGGGCAATTTTCCTTGAGAATTTCTTGAAGGATGGTTTCTAGATTCTTTCTTTGATCATGGTTTTCAGGTAGTCCAATAATTTTTAGATTGTCTCTCCTGGATCTATTTTCCAGGTCAGTGGTTTTTCACATCAGATATTTCACATTGCCATCTACGCATTCATTTGTTTGGATCTGCTTAATAGCATCTTGATTTCTCATAAATTCACTAGCTTCCATTTGCTCCAGTCTGATTCTGAATTATCTGAATTATTTTGAGATTCTTTTTCCATCTGGCAAATTCGACTTTTTAAGGCATTCTTCTCCTCATTGCCTTTCTGAGCCTCTTTTGCCATTTGAGTTAGTCTATTTTTTTAAGGTGTTGTTTTCCTCAGTCAGGCTGTTGACTGTCATTTCATACTTTTCTTGCATCTTTCTTATTTCTCTTCCCAATTTTTCCCCCACTTCTCTTATCTGCTTCTTAAGGTCCTCTATGGCCTGTAGCCAGCTTGTATTTTCATTTGGGGCTTTTGGTGCAGGAGTTCTGACCTCACTGTCCTCCTGTTCCATGCTTTGATCTTCTTTGCCCCCAAAATAGGAGTCTAATGTTGCATTTTTCTGTTTATTTTCTTTCCTTTGCCTAGGCATGTTGCCACTCAATTACTTGACTTTCAGGCTTGTTGCCACAGTAGGACTTTGCCACCAGCCAGGGGAACTTCTGTCACAAACTCTGGGGTTTTCTCAACTTCTGGAGGTATTAGGTGGGTAGCCTCTGTGAAGCCTCCACACACTCTGGCAAGCTGGTCACATACCCCAAGATCTCCACCCCAGACCGCAATCCAGATCTATGAAGGGTAAAGCAAGAATGCTTACCCCCCAGACTGATCACTAGACCCCCTATAGTTTGCAGACCAAGAGCTGAAGCTGCAATTTCACAATATGGTGCAAGCTGCCCCGGCTCCTCAGTGGCTTCTCGCCCCCAGGGGAAGAAGCTGATGCATTCTCTCAACCAGTCCCAAACTCCATAGGGTACTAACTTCTTACTTTGTCCTAGGCATCTATATGTTGATAATTCTGGAAACACTACAGCTGCTGGTATTCTGGGGTCCCTCCAACCAGATGCTGGTCTGGCTACCCTCAGGCTAAAACCACAACTCACATGGGCTTGTGCTTGGCTCCCAGAGCTCTATGCTGGCTGTTCCCTGCCAGGCTGCAGGACTGTCCTCAGCGGGAGGTTAGCTTTTCTGTGTCATTTTGTGGGTTCTGGAGCTCCAGAGGTTGTTCTTAGTCCCCCTTTTACATAATTTTGAAGTGGTGTGGGCTGCAGCTCCATGGAAGTGCTATTTCTACTCTGCCATCTTGACTCCACCCCCAGGAGGTATCATTTTAAAGTAGGATTCTTTTATTTCTTTTCACTAAACCACAGCTTCCTGAAGTGTGATGTTGACATCTTTTGGAGGCTAATGCCTAAGTTCTCAAAGGCTACCCCAATAAGGCACAGACTTTGATTGGTCCAACTGAGATCTTCATATATGTACCTGGAGATAGATTGTATGTGTTTCATTTCAACATCAGTTTATCCTATTTCAAAGAGGTTCCTCAACAGAGAATTGATTACTAGATGATAATTGTTTTCGTCTTTAGCAACCTATGGAAATGACACTGAGGTACAATAGACCAAATACGGAATTCAGTCAGAGAAACTAAATTCAAATCTCAGTTTTGCCACTCTCCATTTATATGACTGGGCAAATTGCTTATCCCTTCAGAGCTTTAGTTTCCTCACCCATAATCAGGCAAGACAGCCTTCATAATCACTTCCAATTCTAAATATATAGTCATGGATAAAATCATAGATAGCAATGTGGACTATGTGGGAGGGTAGTAGACTGGTGAGGAAAGCTCCTGACCCTCTTTATTTTGTGGATAGTTCCATGCTTTCCTAATCATTCCTCATGTGTAGAACTTTATCTCTAATCAAATTCCTGAGGTTGGACCCTTGGATGTAGTAGCCTGGTTTTCCTTTCAAGGAAAAACATTGCTAAAAACAAACAATGGAAAGAGGAAGAGACCATGGACCTACTTTCATGCTAGTCACTGTCTCTACCCAAACAAAGCTATTGAAAATGACAGCAAGGAAGATCAGGGTTTTTTTTTTCATCTTGATTCTGGGGAAGTCAGAAAATAAGAAGTGATAATTCTCTTGCATTCATCTCAAGCTCTCAGTCAGAATTTTCATTGGCAAGTTTCTGTCTGTCTTTCTCTGTCTATATATGTCTGTTTCCCTTCAACTTTTGCCCACATAAACATTCTATCCTTACAGTTTCTCATCTTCTACATTTGAATGGTTAACTACATTTTCTTAGAAAACTGATTTTAAAACAAAAGTCCAACAGAACCAAAAAAATCTTAAAAAATGAAGATTGGAGAATTAGTACCTCTTTCTCTAAAGGAGAAACTGGAAAGGAGAAAGGACAGAGAAGTCAGATATAAGGGTAGGGTAGAAACCACTCCATTTTGACTCTTCTGTCTTGAGTAGGAGAAAATTCTTTTTAACTGAAAACTTGAACCAAGCAAAGTCATTGTTTTAGAGACTAGGTCACCTTATGAAATTTATATAAATCAGAGAAGCTATCTCAGAATCTTAAAAGAAGACTTCAAGTCTGTTTATTTGGTGGATTCATAACTAGGGAAAAAGCTCAGAAAAAGACATGATTGATGCTAAATATATGAGTTAATTGCCTCATAATTTATAATTCCTCTGCTGAAATTTTCCATTTTAGTAATGTGGAAAGCATCCAGTAGATATTGTGCCCTACTGAAAAGAGGTGGGGGAACACATTCAGTAAATATGAGTCATTTTCCTAGCTTGAAAATTAAAAACAAAACCTGTGAAATTAAGAAAATAACTGCTTTGGTCCTCAGTTTCCCCATTTGCCCTATACCTCATCTACTAACTTCCATAGTATGTTATGAAGTATATATAAAACAAGAGATTTGAAGTTATTTTGAAATGTGAAAAGTAAGTGAAAAGTAGGTCAGGCATGGTGGTACAATTTTATAATCCCTGATATTGGGGGAGGCTGAAACTGGTGGATCCCTTGAGTTCAGAGCTAAAGTCAATGGTATATCTACACCAAGTCCAGCACCAATATGGTGGGATCCTTGGGGCTGGGGTAAACAGACTACCTGTGGAAGGGCAAATCTTCCCAAGTCAGAAATATAACAGGTCAAACTTTCCAGGCTATGGTATCAGGCCTGTGAATGTACTTCCAGCTTAGGTGAGATCAGAACACCCAATCTCAAAAACAAATATACCCAAATATTTGTGCCAAGTGCCTTATTTGTATAATGTATGTATGTGCATGTATGTATATGCACATGCATAGACATTTGTATATGTGCAAAAGTATATTATATATGTATATGTGTGTATATGTGTATGTGTATATATATATGTATATATGGAGAAAGAGAAACATATGTAGAGTATTTACATATTTATATACATTATTGTCTATGTGTCTATACATATTAATATACATTTACTACATGTATATATACACATTTACATTATGTGAGGGTAAACAAGGAAGAGACAACTTCCTTTCAATATGCACCACCCCCAACTGAATTGAATTGTTAAATTTGACCCGTAGGAGAGGAGTCTAGGAGTTTGTAGCCTTGTTCTAGGTCACAAGCTGCCCCCACTGCCTCTACCCCAGGAAGCACTCTTTGAACTCTTTTCATTGAAATTTCATGTTCTATTTTCAAAAGTCTTGGGTAATTCCTTTCTATTATTTCCATCATTATGATATTAAGTATTTTCATCCTGTTCTATTCTTCTTAGAAATATGTTATCCTTAGGTTAGCTCTATAGAGACTATCTTTGAGATTAGTCTATTTTGCTTATTTAATGAGCATATTTTAATCTAATATTATTGTTTTGCTTCTCTTCTTCTAGGATGTTCTTCACTTCTATGTATTTGTATTCCCAATCTATTTTTTCCCTTTTTTTCTTTGATGAGTCTTGCCATTAGAGATCCAAACTTTTCTACTCTGCCCATTTTTGCTGTGCAGGGTGTATATTCTGCTCTCATAATACTTATTTCTCTTTTAAACCATTTAGGATACTCATATTGTAGTTCTGTGTTCTCTTGAAATTCCACAGGTTCCTCTGTCTCATCTAGCATTAGATCATTTTACTTGGATTTGCAGTATTTATTAATAGATGCTTGAACTCACTGACTACATCTGAGGGCAATATTTTGTTCTATTGTAACTATTTTTCCTATTGATTTATTGGTTTATATTAAGGTCTCTGAGTTTTCTTCCTGATTTTTTGGTACTTTTGGTCTCCCCCTACTACCTTAGTTTCCTTGTCACTCACTTTCTAACTCCCTCCTCTCTGATTATGACTTTTTTAGAGCCTTGATCTCAAGGATCTCAGCCTCTTCCCACTCTGGGCAATTCACAGTTCACCAGGTTAGGTTTTTGCCTCAACTTTTGGGTGGTCATAACTGGCCCCAGTTGGGCACTGTGCTCTTTTCTCAGTCTTGATGGAATGGTCAATCTATCTGTTGAAGCCTGAGCAAACATCTGCAGCCTGGATGAGGTCCCTAGAGCACTGGAAAGAGGAATGGGAATGGGATTGTAGAAGTGGGTTTTGATGTAATGTAATTCTTTTGATATAATGACATGTGTCATGCTCTTGGGTTTACTAATGTAGCCTTGCTACCAAAGGCGAAGAAGGGTGTTGCATGAGCTCAGCTTCAGTAAACATAAGTCCATGGGAGATTTTTTCAACCTTCTTTTGGATTCTTGGTACTTTACCTTTGGTGTATTATTTCTGTTCTGGAGAAGTTTGAGAGGTCATGTGGACAAGAAAAAATGTCTAGGAGTCCATTTTGTTGCTTATGTGATGGCTTCTCCCCTTCCTAGTTTCAACTTTTAATCTAGGTTTTAGTCAGGAGGATGTACTCCAAAATGCCAGGACAATGTCACATACACATATACAACATGAGTATATAGGTGGGGATTGATTTTTGCAAACCAATACCCTATCCCATTCAAAGTAAATAATAAAATGGTAAGTCCTTAACAAAGCAAACTCAAAGATTTTGAAGTAAACATGAAACATCTTTGGTTAATATAATTTAATCAATTTGGAAGCCACTGTATGAACTATTGTGATGTTGCCTGGGAAATCTACTCCACTTGGATTAAAAAAAAAAAAAAACCTGGTCATGCCCTGTAAGTTTGTTGTGTTTTATAAAGAAACATTTTGAGATTTTAGCAAGTAAAGAGCAGAGAAAGTCTCACCTAAAGCCTTGAGACATAACTACTGGAGGTGGGGAATGAGGGAAGAACAGATTCCCTATCCTTGGTTTTGGTGTTATGACTCACCCTTAATGGGAAGAAGACCTTGTGAATTTTAGAGATCTGGAGGACTTCTCATATTCATATCTCATATTCCTGGAATTAATAAGTGTGAGTAGAAATGGGAATAATAATTCCAGATTATATATGTGTATATATTTAGAAATACATGTACACACACACATATATGCACCCATATAGCATGTATGTAGTATGAGTGGGCATTGGCATAGCAGCTTTAGGACATGATACATAAGGTATCATAGATTCATCTATAGATGTATATTTATATATAAAAATATGTGTGTGTAGACACACATTGCAATGGTGGAACCTTTCATTTTAAGCAATGGGTCAGTATCACCTTTCAAGACTGGTCTTTTAAAATGAATGTTTGAAATTCCTCGTACTAATGATAACAAATAACATGAGGCTATTTTAATAGTCTTATATTTTAGAGCAATTTTATTCTGCATCCAATAATATAAACAGCTCAGTAGGAATGTATTTTCTTTCAAAAACTTATATAACTGAAACTTTAGTAAATGTGATTGTGTTTTTAAGATGTTTCATGAAGATGCCTATTTTCTATTTATGTAATCCAACCATTTGGCTTGGCAAAAAAATGGCTTTAAACATTTCTTGGATTAATTTTGAAATTTCTTATATTTTTTTATAAAAGTCTTTGGAATTTTGCTCAAACACTGGAATTTTTTTTTAAATATTGGTAACAGAACATTAAGCTCACTATATTCAGAGTAAATCCAAAATTCAGCTAGTTAAAATCACATTTATCTTTCATCTATAAATTAGACACATCAGATATTTGCTTTATTGTTAGAGAATTGGTTGATTCCATTTAATCTAAATCTTAAGAGTTGGCTATCTAAAGGATATTGTGGGGGTTGGCTGGGTGGCGCAGTGAATGGAGCACCAGCCGTGGAGTCAGGAGGACCTGAGTTCAAATCCAGCCTCAGACACTTAACACAAAAACTAGCTGTGTGACCTTGGGCAAGTCACTTAACCCCAAGTGCCCTCCAAAAAGCAAAAAATAAAAATAAATAAATAAAGGACATTACACCCATTATGCTAAAAATGAGAGGCATTAAGAACAAAGCAGCAACATAATCCTCTGGAGGATGTGATCACTAATCTATCAAAAGTGATATTTAGAAATTAATAAAGAGGGAAAGTATTGAAGGATAGGTAAGGTACAATTGTCTAGATTTTTTTAAACAAAGGAAGTATAATTAAAGAACTATATGCCAGCACCCTTGCTTTGTTTCCTGGAACAATAAAAAATGGGCTATTAAAGAGAAGTTTAGTGAACATCTAGAAAAGTGGTAAAAACCAAGTATTAACATGACTTCATCAAGAAATGATGACTGATGATGTTCACTTTCAAAAATGATAAGAAACGAAGTTATTTTGTAATTGGTAGACAGATAGGTAACATATTGTATGGAGAGTGTTGGACTTGGATATAAGAAGACCTGAGTTCAAACCCTTTCTCAGATTCTTACTAAGTATATGACCCTGAACAAGTGATTTAATCTCTCACCCTCAGTTTCACCATCTGTAAAATAGGTACAATAATAGCTCCTACCTCAGAGGTTATTTGTGATGGTCAAATGAGATAATATATCTAAAGCACTTTTCAAACTTCAAAGTGGTATATAAATTGTTGCTGCTATTGCAGTATTATTATTAATACTATTTTGCATGTAATTGGGATATAAGATGTGCAGGCATTGGGGCACAGAGATTCACCTTGCCTTAATGGTAAAGTTGAAGGGGGTATGGGAGAAGATATGGGAGAGAGCAGATTGGATGAGGGGATATCTTGTGGGACTGCTATTCTGGGGTGGTGGGTAGGGGAAAATGGGGAAAATTGTAACTCAAAATCTGGAGGAAATGAATGATGTAAACCAGAAGTTAAAGCATTTGTTGAAAGAAAAAAAAAGAATGACCAATTACTAGCAGGTGGTGGGAGTAAGAGGTGTGGTCCAGAGAATGTTGATCTAGCCCATTCTTAAATACTTTGTCGATGAGCACAATGCCAAGATTTATGATTCATACAGGAAGCTTGTGGTCATCAATGGGGAGATATACCTGATTGATATCCTGGAAAGGATAGGGCAGGAGAAATGCAGTGCCCTGAGAAACCTGTATGTTTGGCCTAGTGTGTACTTTCTCCAAATATTTACCATCATCAATACTAAGTCCTTGAAGGAAATTCATCAAGAGAGGGATCAAATTAATTGAGTGAAGGACTTGGATGATGTGCCCATGGTCTTAGTAGGAAATGTATTTGACCTTCTAGCCAAGGTAATAGGGACAGATAGACACAGGAGCTTGACTTCAGCTAGATTATACCCTTCAGGGTGGGGAACCTATGGCCTTGAGGCCTCAGGTTCCCCACTCTTGTCCTACATTGCTAAGTCTAGAAATTTGCCATGACTCACCAGGGTGTGGAAAATGCCTGCTGAGGGATATCTATCAGAAGAAGCTGAACCCCTGGGGCAAGGATTGCTTGAATAAAAAAATGCATTGTCTCCTCTGAAGAGGGTTGAAGTTGATTTTTTTAAGATACAGAACTTTTGTATATACATTCTTTCAAAAGTAGCAGTGTTCAGTAGGGATGGAAGAAAAATAATCTCTCATAATAACCCAGGAGAGATGCTAAATAAAGGTATATTCACTCAGATGATGCCAATATGTGTTGAGAGAAGAGAACAGAAGCAAGTTATTTTTAGAGGTAGAATTGATGGGATCTTCACTTTAAAGAAAAAAAAATATTATATCCTTGTGGTTTACCATACATGGAGCACAGACTTAGAGCTGAAAGGGAATTTAGAGATCATGAAATACAGCCTTTTCACTTTAAAAATGAGGAAACTGAGACCCAGAGAAGTAAAATGACTTTCCTGTGATCACACAGGAAGAGAGAAGCAGAATTATGATTTGATATTGGTTCTTTGGCAAAAGTAATGTGTGTTGGAGCTAGCTTGAATTGGCTCAAAGCTGAAGGGAGCTGATTGTTAAATTATCAGTTTTAGCATTTAAAGTAATTGTCAAATGTTATAAATCAGGTCTTTATGGTTTTGTTGAATAAAATTTATTTTATTTTATTTTATTTTGTTTTATTTTTTGGAGGGCAATCGGGGTTAAGTAACTTGCCCAAGGTCACATGGCTAGGTTTTTTGTTTGTGTGTGTTAAATGTCTGAGGCTGGATCCAAACTCAGGTCCTTCTGACTCCAGGGCCAGCACTCTATTCACTGTGCCACCTAGCCTCCCTGTTGAATCAAATTTAAAGAAGTAGTCAAGAAAATGTTAATCAAGGAGACTAAATCTAAAAATATGTCATCTGTTTTCTCCCCTTTCAAGAGCTGGTTTTTAAACATTTACCATTATACCCCTCATCTTCTGACTCTGTCTAGTGTGCTTTCCACTATGCTGTATCCCACTGATCACTTGACAAGCAATTAAATTTATTGGTAAAACAAGAGGAAAGAGTTTGAGTCTGAGGAAATGGTGGTACCACTCACAGAAAAAAAGTAATATTTGAAGGCAGATATAGGAGTAGGAATGATAAGCCAATTTTTGTACATATTGAATTTGAGGTAACAGCAAAACACCCATGCAGATGTATTCAAAATATTATATGAGGAAATATAATTTAAAGGAGAGAAAAGAACTGGATTGACACCTCCAAGAGGTAATGGTTGAAGTTCTGAGTATAGCTCATATTTATAAAGGAAGACTTATAGAGGGAAAAGAAAACATGAACAATTAGCAAACATTTATTAACTGCTTCCTATGTGCCAAGCAATATGCTGGGTCATGCAGTCTAGAAAGAAGCTTATAGTCACATCCAAATAGCAACAAATGTAATAAGTGAATGAAGAATAGTGAGGAGACTGTCACTTTCATAGGTCAATAATAACATAAAAGTCTTCCAGACAAAAAAGACAGAGTATCAAAGAAAGTAGGGATGACCAAAAGTTTCAGAGGTTTCAGAGAAACCAGGATGGTTATAGACTAGAAAGAGCCCATTAGAGAAATTTCAGATCTGTCACATTCCCTTGATTTGCCCTAACCTATTGAGCTGCATATACCTCTTCCTTTTGGATTGGGAAGGGAATTGCCTTCTGAGTTTCTGTTGAAACTGATAAAAGTAAACTACATTGCATCATTCTTGATGAGGAAGAGCCATTTACCTCCTATGTGAATTTTTGGGTAGGCAGATAAGCTAAAAATCTATTAACCTTAGAATACCCACAATACCCAAAGTTGTTTTTGTTTTTGATTCATGTTATTACAATGAAGGAAAATTCCCCCATGTTAGTTATTAATATGAATATCATCTTTTAACAATACACATACCACTAGTAGAGTCATGTGAATATCATTCATTAGTGTGAATTGGTTTAATCATTTGACTTGCTTTCTAATAGCTAGAGAAGAGCACAAGCATGAGCAGAATAAAGTTTTTCATTAGAAGAGAAGAAAAGTAAATGATTTTGGATTTTGCCTAGTTAAAATTCATGACCACTAGGCACAAATAGGTAAAAATAGTCAAACCACACTGGGTGCATTAAAGAAAATAACTTTTCCCTCAAGCAATGTGAAAAAAAAGAAATAAAGCCTCTATTTTATTTCAATGAAATAAGTTCTTAACAAAAACCGTGCTGGGAGCTAGAGACAAGATGGTGAAATAGAGGCAGTAAATCACCTGAAGTCTCCAAATTCCCCTCCAAATAACTTTAAAATGATGCTTTGAACTGAATTGTGGAGTAGCAAAACCAAGAAAAGGTGAGGGTGAAACAGTTTTCTAGCCCGAGACAATATAGGAGGTTGATAGAAAAGTTATCTTGCACCATTGTAGAGATCAGCCTGAGAGTATAGTGCAGGTTATACCCCGGCAACATCAGCAGCAGGCCTTGGAAATGACTGTAACAGCAGCAGTGGCTTAGGAAGCTCTCAGGCCACAGACTGTAAGTAGATCAGACAACTTGTCAGAAAGAGGTAACAGTATACCTTGCTGGTGCTGGGTTCAGGACATTTTTTATTATACATATGTACTTTGGTGTTGTAGTCCCAGAGCAAAGAGGAGTGTCAGAACTTGCAGTCATAGGGCAACATGGGCCCTGGTCACAATTTATGAGTAGAAAAGAGTGTTTGTGATCACTTACATAAGAGCAGGGATCCTGGTCTCAGTTACAAGGCAGTAATGTATCTTCAGGATAGCAGGGGACCTGGTCACAGTTTCAGGGCCAACAGGAGCACCACCACTTGTAGTCACAGGAGAATATGTTTCTTTCTTAGTCAAAGACCAGGACAGAGGCCAGGACAGCAGTGAACACATTTATCTTTAAATTTTACCCCCTTGAAAGCACTGAAAACATACAGGCTCTCAGAATTAGCTTTGAAAATAGTATCATGCAAAATCTGAAGCTTGGGACCATACCCTCTCCACTCTGGGAGCAAAACCCAACTTTAACATAAAGTTAAACATCAAGAAATAGGATGGGAAGATGAGCAAATAATTAAAAAAAAAAAACCTGACCATAAAGAGTTACTATGATGACACAAAAAAGATCAAGACACAAACTCAAAAGAAGACAATGATGTTAAAAACAGCTGCAAACAAAGCCTCAAAGAAAAATGATGAATTGGACATAACCTTGAAGAAAAATCCTAGATGAGCTCAAAAAAGATTTTAGAAATCACATAAGAGAGATACAGGGAAATTTGGGAAAAGAAATGAGAATGAAAACAGTTGGTAAAAGAGGCACACAATTACTGAAGGTATTAAGACCTGTAAAAAGAGAATTAGTGAAATAGTAAAAACAACAACAACAACAACAACAACAACAAACAAACAAACAAACAGGAAAATCAATTTAAGAAAAAAATTGGATAAAGAGTAGAACTGGCCAAATGGAAAAGGAGGTGCTAAAATTTACTGAAGGAAATAGTTCCTTAAAAATAAGAATTCGGCAAATGAAATCTAATTACTCCACCAGACACCAAGAAACAATAACACAAAATTAAAAATAAATTTTAAAAAAGAAGAAAGTAATTTATCCTACTGGACAAATGACTGACTTGGAAAATATATCAAGGAGAGATATTTTAAAATTTTTGGATTACCTGTAAATCGTTATTACAAAAGAATCTAGACATGTTTTAAGAAATTGTCAGAGAAAATTGCCCTGATATCCAAGAACCAGAGGTTAAAATAAAAATTGAAAGAATCCACTGATCAATTCCTGAAAGAGATCCAAAAATCAAATTCCAGAATTCCTAGGTCAAGGATAAAATATTAGAAGTAGCTAGGAAAAACAACAAAAAACAAACAAAATTAACAACTCTAATTTGTGGAACCAAAGTTAGGATCACACAAGATTCAGCAGCTGTTACAGAAAAGTATTGGAGGGCTTGGAATCTGATATTCTGAAGGGTAAAGGAACCAGGATTATAGCCAAAAATTACCTACTCAGCAAAACATAAAATCATTCAGGGAATACAATCCTTCAGGGAAAAACATGAACGTTTAATGAAATTGAGGACTTTCAAGCATTCCTGTTTAAAAACAAAACAAAACACCAGAGCTCAATAGAAAATTTGATTTTCAAATACAAGATTCAAGAGAAGCATAAAAATATAAACAGGAAAGATATCATAAGGGATTTAATAAGCTTAAACTATTTTATGTTCTATGGGAAGATGATACTTGTAAATCATGTCAAAATACTTTGGAGATACCCTGTTTTCCAGAGCTAAGACCTAACAAGCAGGCTATGCCCTAAACTGGGCGTAACAATAATCCTTTGTGTTCAGGATAATATTGTTCCATGGCAAAGTAAATTGATTGGACCAGGACCAGGTGCTCACTGAGGGGTTTAGCACCCTCTATTTCCCAGGGCCATCCATCACATATTCATAATCACTGACAGGTACTGTACTCCTGTTCCTATAAAGCTCTGGTTCTGTACCTGGTAGCATGGCAACAAACCCCAAGACAATGACTCTTCCCATGGGACCCACAAATGCTTATATTGTCCTAAGAAATGTCAACTGTGAGAACTATCTAGAGGTCTAAGAATAATTGCATTGTGGGTCAAACTCTTTCATGTATAAAAGTGGCCCCAGCCTTAGCAGTCTTAAGCCCTCTTTCTTGGGAGATGGGGGATGGGGGTGGATGGGGATGGGGATGTATGCATGTCATTTTCCTCTCTCTGAAATTAATTAAACTTCCATTTGTGTCCTTACTCTCCTGTCTCTAGCCTGCTTTGTTGGTTTGACTCCAGCCAATCACAAGTTAGAGGTTGGTTCCAATCCACTTAACAATCCTCGGAACTTTATCACTATTAGGGCAGTTAGCAGGAGTATTCATAAACAGAGGGCACAGATGTGAGTTGATGGGATGATTAAAGAAAATAAAATTAAGGATGAGAAAAAGAGATGCACTGGGAAAAAGGAAAGGTAGAATGGGGTAATTTATCTCACATTAAAATACATGAAAAGAATAGTTTTTAGAGTAGAGGGGAAGATGGGGAAGGGTGGGCAGCATTGAACCTAACTTTTTTAAGAATTGGCTCAAAGAGGAAACAAATATACATTCAGTTGGGAACAGAAATATATCTTTACCTACAGAGAGTAGAAGGGAAAGAAGATAAGACAGGCTTGGTAGGCAGATTAAGTGAGGAAGTGATCAGAAACAAAGCAGAATTTTAAAGAGTGAAAGGATAAAATGAGAAAGAGAGAATGATAAATACAGAAAATAAGATGAAGAGAAATGCAGTTACTAATCATAATTCACCATGAATGTGAATTAAATTAATTCACCTATAAAATGTAAATCAATAGCAGGTACAATTAAAAACCTGCACACAATATGTGGTTTACAATAAACACACTTGAAACAGAAACATACATAGTAAAAATAAAAGGCTGGAACAGAATAGGTTATGCTTTGGCTAAAGTAAAAAAAAAAAGGTAGGGATAGCAATCATGATCTCAAAGCAAAACCAAATGTAGACTTAATTAAAAGAGATAATCAAGGAAATATTTTTTCTAAAAGTTACCATATAAACTAAACTTAAAAGTTACTACTAACTAAAAGTTACCATATAAACTAAACATATGCACCAAATGACATAGCATATACATTTTTTTTAAAATAAATGCTTTATTAACTTCTGTTTTACATCATTCATTTCCGCCAGATTTTGAGTTACAAGCATTTTCCCCCCATTATTCCCCTACCCAACCTCCCTGAATAGCAGTCCCACAAGATATCGCTTCCTCCAATCTGCTCTCTCCCATACCTTCTCCCATAACCCCATCGACTTTTCCATTAGAGGAAGATGAATCTTTGTGTCCCAATGCCTGCACATCTTATCTCCCAATTATAGGCAAAAGAGTATTAATAATAGTATTTATATATATATTTGAAACATTTAATGTTACGACCTTGAATTTCAGATCCATTTCCTTCCTCCCTTGTCACCCATTCCTTCTTGGGATATAAGTAATTCAGTATATGTTGTACATGTCTAGCTATGCAAAACATTATCATAGTAGATATATTGTACCAGGCTGCTTATAATTCCCTCCCACTCATCCCACCCCCCACCTGGTCCATTCCCTACATGATCCTGTCCCTCTTCTATAGTGGGTACTTCCAACCTCCCCTCACCCCAAGGATGCCCTCCCATCCATCATCCCTCCTCTCATCCCCCTTCCCCCTATCCTGCTGCAGGTTGAGATATCCCATTTAGTATGTATGTCATTTTCTCCCTGAACCAAATTCAATGTGAATGTGGTTTTGCCTTTTTAGCCTACCTTATTCTCCCCCTCCTTTGCAACCACTTCCCCTACATGAGATAGTTTACCCTACCATATCTCTCCCCATCTCCTCTTGCCACTTTCCTCTCTCACCTCATAATTTCATCCCTTGAGTATTCTCCCTTCCCAACAAATTCAACCTATGCCCTCTATCCATATATAACTGTAACCATATACACACACATTCACATATGTATTCACATGACCACACCCCCTTCTTCCATTATTTTCATAGTGAGAAAGATATCATCAGTCACAGATATTGCTTTTCCATATAGGAATGTAAATAGTTCAACTTTGATAAGTTCCTTTTGATTTCTTTTCCCTGATTACCTTCTCAGGCATCTCTTCCTTCTTGTGTCTGGATGTCAAATTTTCTATTCAACTCTGGTTTTTTCCTCAAGAATGCTTGAAAGTCCTCTATTCCACTGAATGACCATATTTTCCCCTGAAACAAAATACTCAGTTTTGCTGGGTAGGTGACCCTTGGGTTCATTCCCAGTTCTTTTGCCCTCTGGAATATCATATTCCATGCCCTTAGATCCCTCAGTGTAGAAGCTGCCAGGTCCTGGGCTATTCTGATTGTTTTTCCACAATATTGAAATTGTTTCTTCCTGGCCGCTTGTAGTATTTTCTCCTTGATCTGGGGATTCTGGAACCTGGCTATAATGTTTCTGGGAGTTTTCTTTTTGGGATCTTTTTCAGGAGGTGATCGGTGGATTCTTTCAACCTCTATTTTGCCCTCTGGATCTAAAACATCAGGGCAGTTTTCCTTGAGAATTTCTTGAAGGGTGATTTCTAGGTTCTTTCCTTGATCATGGCTTTCAGGTAGTCCAATAATTTTTAAATTGTCTCTCCTGGATTTATTCTCCAGGTCAGTGGTTTTTCCCATGAGATATTTCACATTGCCTTCTAATCTTTCGTTTGTTTGGATCTGCTTAACAGCATCTTGATTTCTCATAAATCAATTCTAATGCAACAGCAA